>JANRMR010191399.1:0-10643 GCA_025434825.1 Bergia sp. 'catenularis'
CGGGAGACACCCGACAAGTTGTAGATGATCGAAAAGTGTTCAATGACCATCCGTCCGGCATGATGTTGTCAAGCTCAGCGATTGGCACAGAGAACTTACACCTACCGTGCAAAGAAGTTGGGGCAGAGGGCAACCTACAGAACAACTCCCTAAAGGTCTCACGATCCATTGGCATTGTTACTGAAGCACGGCGAACAATACTAGTGGACGGGGGCTTGCGCATGTTGAACCTGGCGGCCATGAGCACTGCTAGAGTCTGTAACAGCCCTGCAACTCCTTGGTGGCGGGTACGGAAAGTGCTTTTTAAAGTTTCGTTTGTCTCGCTCTCGTCGACCCAGCTGTCATATTTACTACTATAATTCTTCCATCGGACCAAGTATTGCACTCGTCCAGTTTCATCTGTTCTTCTGTCGATAACTTTCGAAACTTCGTAAAACCTGGCCATGGTTCTCACGGATGTTGAGCAACTAATGTGGCAACGTAAAGTTTGTGCGGCTTTTTCTATCATCACCATCTGATTAGTATGCAAGCCTTAATGCACTTCAGAAATAACCAAAACAATAGACCGATCAGCTGAGCTAGGTTTGTTTGGAGTTATTGTTTGAGAGTCTTTATATGAAAGCCGTTGTGTAGGCGGCAAGTGTCATAAAAAAGAAGGCACATGAATATTGATTATAAAAGTATCAGTCTTTCATTGTTAGATTTAAAATACAATTAATTAACTTCCTAAGCAGTAATAGTAGATCGATGACAAAACGAATGTTAGAATGTTAATGGCTAGCAAGAGAGGATTTGACTTTGTGAAACGATGTAAATATGAGTGAGGACAGCATGAAGCTGAAGATATGACATTATAGTTACAGTTTTAGTTGTTTTGTTATAACGTTGTGTGATTTTTTTTAATGAAGCCATTGACGCTTATGATTTTATCAAATAAATTTTCTATTTCGTAAAAAAAATGTGTTTGTTCATCGTGGTAAAGTAGATAGTAACAACAGTGTAGTCACTTGTGATATGAATCACCAAGTGACTACGCACATCATGAGACAAACGATTAATATTTTTTTTACATGTTCTATTGTCATCGCAAAAGTTTTGAATACCTTACCTTAATTCGCAAAAAAGTTTCAGCTTGTGAAATCGCTAAAATTAAGTGACTTATGTTGCAAAATTTACAAAAAATCGCTAAATTAAAGTGTCGCTAAATACGGATTTTTCAAAATCGCTAAATTAACGTGACGCCAAAATTTCATGTAATAAGGTAGTTTTGCATGTTTTTTTTTTACTCTCGAGTAATTACTATTCAAATCTTTCTTCTTGTTATTTTTTTCAACAGCTATTGCAATTTGTTTTACCTTCGAGTGGCAAAAGTAAGCGGCTCTACTCGTTTTATTAGCTCAAGATTTTGTTTTTACTCTTTTATACAATTTTTATACCACTACGCCGTTTACTAATTAATAAATTGATAACAAATCAAGTTTAATTTTGAGGGCAAACTGCACACAATTTATGGTGCATGGTCGCTTGAACAGGTTGGTAAGCAGTTTTGTTTTGTTTCAAGATAGCGTTGCGTGGTTAGCAGATATTCCTCGCTTGTAGAGCATGAATAGTGAAGAATCTGATACCCTTTCCCATGAAAATGAACGTTTAAGTGTCATGCAGCGTAATTTGCGAGATATAATGCAAAAATGTGCAATTTTAAAAGCAATACTACAGCACATAGAAATATTAATATATTCATACCACAGATTTGCGAGTCAATGTTTTTTCCACTGCAGTCATATCCACCTCCCTGTGGAGCAGGATCAGTGCACGTCGTCCTCTTTCTCACTTGCATACAATTGGTGTTGCAGGCGGACCATGGTCCCCAGTCTCCCCAGCCGCCGTCTACTGCAAGTAATAAAGGCAACATTTTGTTTTTACTTCAAACCGCCATTTCCAACACTAAAATCAATATTTGGCCATATAAGTTGGTGATTCACTGAAGATACAACTTATAACACATTTCTTCTAATCTTTCTCGAACGTTCTTCGCTTCTTCCATTTAGATTCCGTATAGAAGGTACCGTTTCTAAGGCTCGACTGGTAGCAAGTCTAAACTATAATATGACTTATTCGAACTCATAACTCTCAATATTAAAGGGGAGTTTGGGGGCATGAGATATTTTGGTACTTTTTGTTTACGCTCTTTCCGTTCTTTCTGCTTTTCAGTTGCTCCTTTCTTGATCTCTCTCCCCATTCCCCTTTCACCCCCTAGTCCTTGTAGCCCAGACCTTCCCAGGATACATACAGACACAGATACGGAAAACTGAAGACACATTACTTAATAATATAAACAAAGATACTTAATAAATGAGTGAGACATTGATGTTAAACAGTTTATGTTCACTTACCGACAGGTGGCAATTTGTCGGCAACCTACCGTTTAAACAGAAGAAAACCTAGATGTTAGTTTATCTGTCTTGCACTTTGCAGTCATTTCGGGAAAAAATCCCTTGGCAAATGTTGACGAAAGAGAAAGGGAGATACGTAGTGTTGTATCAAGTAGTAGTTATAGCAATCACGGAAAATCGATCAGAATTGCAATAAGACTTAACAGAAACAATGTACTTTCGTTAATCCTCTTTCCTCAAGGGGTCTTTTAATTCTTCTCTTTTCGTTCATCCCTCAAAAAAAATTTAGACAACGTTCATTTTTTTTTCCATAGCTAATGTTTTAGTTTTGTTAAAATATAATTACAAACCTTGTTTTCATAGTACACCCATCCCGGTCTTGGGTTGTAAGATTTAGGATGCTGTTGATATGTTCCTTTGTTAAGCTCACAGTTGTAGGCAGAAGATGCTTTTTTGTTGTAGTTCACTGACCTACATCGTTTATTATTGTTACACTTTGCTAAGCACCAGTCTTCCGGCAACAGATCAAACTTTTCGATAACATGGTCATCCAGTGCATAATCTGCAAGAATTCATAAGGAGAACCTATTAATTTATATATATATATATATATGTAGAATAAAGTTGAAAGAAAAAACATGTTGCCACGAATGGGATTCGAACCCACGTCCCCCTGATTACTAGTCGGGTATGTTACCACTACACTACCGCGACAACCATGCTGGCAACACAGCTATCTTGTGGTGTGTTGATGTGTACGTGGGTTTTTCCCGGGCAGTTTTTCTTTCTGGGGTTGGATGGGGAAGCCTATAACTCAACACGTGCCTTTCTACCTAAGGATCAATTAATGATTCACGGTATAAACCAACTTAGGAATCAGCAGCGCAAGAGGATCCGAAAGGATACAGGCTTATTTATATTAATAATAGTATTAATGAATAAATGAAGAAACCTATCCTGTAAATACATATGTAGAATAAAGTTAAAAAAAAAAAATGTTGCCACGAATGGAATTCGAACCCACGTCCCCCTGATTACTAGTATATATATATATTGCTGAAAACTTAGCATTATTTAATGGTAACAAGTATTTTTAAGAAGTCAAAATGAACACTAAAAAACAAAAACGGCTTGCCACATGATTTTAAATCTATATTCATCAGTAGAAACTGAAGAGAGAAAAAGTCTGCGTTAACATTGTCATTAACTTTTCTTTCAATTTTCACCCTTTTTTTGTCTATTATATACATTACCAAAAGCACTTAAAGGAAAATCCGCCTCGTCCATTACTGATATCTCAATTTTTTATTTTCGTTTTTGCAATTAAAGAAACAAATTAACATTTTTAATTTTATAGCGATGTCAAATCTTTAAAGTCGGTTTTTGCCATGTAGGTTATGGCCACAAACAACTCTGTAATAACAAAGGCGAAAAATCTTCCTTTTGTTCGCTTAAAAAAAATTCGAGGAACTTGCGTTTGTTTGTGTGTATGTTTTCAAATTCAGATTGTTCCAGTTAGGTTCAAATTTGGGTTATTTGAGAATGTGATTATTTGTTTGTATTGAGTTTCCGGATAAGACTCGATCTGTCATATCATAACTTGAATTTTCCTAAAACTATGATAAAAAGCAATAAAGATATCACAACTAATACGTTGAAAACGTAACTCGAAAAATCTGAAAAAATAATATTGCCAAAGCAATTACGTTTGGAAAACAGTAAATTAAAACACAGTCCCCAGAGCCAAATGAATGCTATTTCTATCAATATTCAATCAAATTTTCTGAGTTATATCAACTTTTTCTAAATATTCCGAGACATTAATCGCGAAATCAGATGCGGCATTTTTTAAATAAGAGGAACATTTAATAAGACCGACTGGGGCTTCGGTTTAGGGCCGCATAAATCCTACTTTGTTTTGTGTAGAAACAGGAACATTTAAGAACAGTTTTGTTCTAAAATTTGTCAAACATTGGAGAGTAATGTGCCTTGGCTAAAGTGATGTTGTTCTTGTAAGCAGCTTGCAGTTTCATCCCTCACTCCCATACACAGTTATCAGTCGAGTAGCAAAGTGGACATATCACTGATCAATAAAGGTTATTTTTTCTTTTTATCATGACATTCCATAATTATCAACCATATAACAACTACTGGCTTCAGCGGACAATTAGCAAAAACGTAGTCGATGATTGATCTTCATCTTGTGAAAAAAGAATGAGGGAACTAAAATGTTTGAAAGCACAGCCCAAAACACGATGAAAAAAAGAATCCAAAGTTTAACTCGTGTTTCTGTCACGTTTATAGTCGTATTAATTAAAAATGTCGTAGGCAACAAGCTGTCACTTTTTATGCAGGAAGCCTGAATCTCGTCACTTTTAAGTGAGATTCGCACAAAATAATATCAGAAGTCATTAACGCCGAATATCATGATCAGAGAAAAAATGTTTTTATCTTGCAGCTGCAGACGAAGATAATTAGTGGTAAAACCGCGTATTTTTTGTTCTTGCACTTAATTCATGTTGCTAAAAAAACGCCGACTCACATCGAACCTTGTATGGAGTCGTCAAAGATTTAAAGTTAAAATGTACTTGCTGTAATTAGCGGAAAGATAGTGAATTAGGACTGAAAAGCCAGAAATATGCTTTTCTTTTCAATTCACTGAATAAATAACAATTTCGATGTGAAGTGTCAGGTCTGACATTCCGTCCTTTTCCATTTTCATAGCATGTTCTCGCGCTCTTAGTAATCTACAAAACCGGACAGCTGAACACACAAACTTTTTTCTCACTAATTACTGACATTTCTTTATTGCTTCCTTTTTTATTTGTATGAGTGGATGGAAATGATAAGATATAAAATGTGACCAGGTCTCGGATTGCTTTAATTATGGTACGAATCTTTCACGCAGACAACCTCGACAGTAGAACAGACCTGGAGCAACAACACCAGATTAGGAATTGAAAACAACCAAGAACTTATTATCGCTAGCTTACAAGGAAAGTCGTGACAATCGTCTTTACAACAAACAAGGAAAGAAGTTAACAACTTTCAATTCTCGAGCGCCTTATCCGCGGACACGATTTTTGATAGAGGAGCAGATCAAATCGAAGAAGCTGAAATAAGACTTTTATCTTCGGAACTCCAGTCGTTGTAACTTGTAAGGCAGGAAAAGGCGGGAAACTCGCCTGATAACTACTGTGTTTGTCAGTTGACTAGGCAGAGCTACTAAAACAGTTGTGAAGAGACAGTGCGCGGCTTTTATGAGAAGATATCAAGAAAGCAATGGACAGACTCAGTCTGGAATGCAAAACATTTTTTTTCCGCTGCAACAACAACACATTGTTACCATTACGGGTAGAAGAAGCTCGTCAAAGTCCCGGATGCTGGCAAGACTGGTATTACACTTGCCTCAATCCACCAGCCATCGCCCCGCTTGGTTTGATCGTAGCACTTCTGATTCTTGCTTTTTGGTCAGCCTTGGGAAACAGCATTGTCTGCATTGTATTTTGCTTGTACAGTCAACTTCGACTCGTGAAACATTTCTTCGTTATAAATCTTTCTGTGGCCGATATTGTAATTGCTACCTTCTCCGTGCCACTTTACGCGGCCAGTAACCTTGTTATCGGACCAGGCAATTGGACTGACAGTACAACTCTGTGTCAGTCCCATTTAGTAATAGACATATTGTGCGGAACGGCAAGTATTCTGAGCCTGGCAGTTATAAGTGTGGAGCGATATGTGGCTGTCGTCTATCCGTTACATTACAACGGGTCAGTAACTCCTTCCCGAGCGAAGTACGCCTTGGGTTGCATCTGGGCTTATTCAGTTTTCGTCTCCTGTGTCATTCTTCTCTCGTTGGTGGTTCCCGGAGAAGACAATTTAAGAGATACATGCTTGTTTATTGGCCGGGAATATTCCACGTTTATCTCGCTGGCCAGTTTTATCCTTCCACTGGGAGCCATGATTGTTGCGTATTCGATCATTTTCACAGTGGCGTTAGGGCAAGCCCGGCGAATCGACTCGATGTCACAAGGACAGTTTTCAACCGAGGAAGTTGGGGGCAGACAGCGCCGAGGGCGAACGGCTGGGTCGACAAAACTTAAACGAGAACTGAAGGCAGCAAAAACGATCACAATAATCATGGGTACTCACATCCTTTGTTGGTGCCCTCTCTTCGTGTTTCTTTTGGTGCACTCCTATTGCCCCAGTTGCCGAAACTCTTCTTTCATGCAAATACTTCTTTACGTGTCCCAAGTGTTGCGCTACCTGAACACATTAGCCAATCCTGTTATTTACTCAGGCATTAACAGACAGTTTCGTGAAGCAGTTATGAAGTTTCTTTGCAGGAAGACGGTCACAGAAAGACATCTTCTTGCCACACGGAACCTATCATTATCTCAGTGTAACAACAACAATGCTCATAGAGAGACACGCTCTCCCTCTTTGAAAATGTGAAGTGCTATAAGGTATCATGGTGCTATAAGGCATCATAGAAGTGAACGATAGTTTAATTAGCTTGTTCAGAGGAGTTTAAAACATACAGATAGTTTTGTACACTTCGAGAAAAAGCATACCACTGAATAGAAGAGGCGAAAGATTTTCATCAACATACTCCTATTTCGAAAAAAGGTCAACTAAATGAAACGCACCCGTGAAAAGAACAATTATACTGGGGTCTCGCGACCTTTTACGACTTTGTTAATTTTAAAAGAAAATTATAAAAAAAAACTGGATTACTTACAAATATCTAGCCAGGTTAAATAACTGAGAAACGTAATTCATCAAAGTAAGAGGCAGGTTTTAAGCTGACAAAAACCCGCTTCCCTAGCGAAAAAATAATCGAATATTAACATGAAATAAAGGCCCTCTGGTTTGGTCTGATCAATAGTGCAAAGTGTTTTCACAAAACAAAAGTTAATAGGCACTACGACCGAATTTCCTTCAAGTTTACCTTAAGCGCAGGTGTTTGAACGTTCACCCATTGCTCGGAGAATTCTCAACTCGCTTGTTTCGAGAAGAAACGGCAGATTAAAGATAATTTGCTTTATTTGCTCTAAAAACTGCGGAAATCTAACAGAAATATATCAAGAAATAAAAGACAGTGTCTCGAAGAAGTTATAGCATACAGATAGTATAAATTCTGAACCAGTTTGGACACTTTAAGTATATAGCCACCAGCGTCAACTTTAGATCTTAAATCTACTTTGTGACTTTATGATGTCAAAAAGCAATTAAAACGTCAAACCAGTCTCTTTTAAATATTGATTAAAACTAATCATCAAAGAAGTTTTAGTTATTAAAACGGAATTGATAAGCAGATTTTTAAAAAAAAAAAGTGAATTAAACTTTGCTCCGGTATAAGGAAAACAGCAACGAAATAAATAATCGACATAGTGTATATAGTTGTCACAGTTTGGGTAATTATTCGAATACAAAGAAGTGTTGTCCGTTCTATAACAATGTCAAAGTCATTATCGCAATGTGTATGCAGTTTATAATTTTTTCCCCATTGTAAGCCACCTGTTAACTAAAAACGATTTCCGGTTAATAACCTGGATTTCTCAGGCTTGATTTTATTGGTCCGTGTGTAATGGAAATAAGGCATGTCTTTCCACGACAATTTCCTTTCAAGACCTGACATGCCCATTACACAGGACCAATTTTTATTTGAGTTGTCAGCGGCACCTTTTATTTGACCGACTCAGCGTGAGGGAAATGCGGCAAGTTTCTTCGTGGCAAAACCTCCTTGTTTTTATGAACAAGGAGACTTGCCAATTGGAAAAAAAACTTGCTTGTTTGTACGCTGAATAAAGAAAATGCTATAACAAGCAAATTAAAAAATGTCTGTGTGAGAAAACTTACACGAATAATGTATTGAAAATTATACCACTCGCAAAACTTGTACGAAATTGACATCTCCGTCCCCTGAGGCATGTGCTAGTGTCTATTTCCGAAGCTTTTCTTAAAAATTTTAAAAAAATGATTAAAAACTCCTGAAAACTTGTCCAACAACTTCCAAATGTTTCCAAAGATTTTTCCATGGATTTCCGAAGATCTCCGAAAATGTCCGAAAATTCTCAAATGTCGTCAAAAGCTTTCTTAGATTCATTTCGACGGTTTCTGAAAGTTTGGGAAACCTTCCCGGAGATTTCTGAAGATTTTCCGAAAATTCGTACTTTTTCTCTATTCAATAAAATTAGAATTACACGGTGATTTGAAATGTTAATTTTACATTTCCGTGCTAAAAGCTATTTTACCACTAAAATATAAATTTCATTTCTTCTCCCTCCGGCGTATTATCCTCTATGTACGCGCCACATTCACCCTCTCACACAGTGGCGAATAAAAGGTGTGATTGGAAATTTTCCATAGAGAATGTGCTCATGTATGACGGGATTTAAGGAAAAGCACGTTTTTCTTGATAAAAGGGTTCCCACTCCTAACTGAACATTAAATTCAAAGACTTTTCAAGGACTTTTTCCAACAAATTCAAGGACCTTGTGTGGAAATTTAAACTTAAAGGTTTTCTATATTTTGCTGTAAACATTTATGATCCTGATGCATTCACTGGTGACCTCATTGCCAACTCCGAGCGCCTCCTCGCCATCCCAGAAGCACGCGAAATGAACCAGAAACTGTCAATCTTCAACGACGCACTTCATTCAGCCCTCGAAACCCATGCATCGGTGAAGTCTATACTGATACGTAACCGTCCTTGCCCATTTGTGACTCGCGAAATTAAGGCCTGCATGAAGTCGAGAGATAAACTACACCGCTGCTTCCTTCAAACCCGAGACAAAGAAGACTGAGATAACTTACAAACAAGTTCTTAACACCGTAAAATCTACGCTGCAAAATGCCGAAAGGGAATATGTCGCTGACAAAGTAGCAAAACATAAGAATAATACTGGTTCCCTGTGGAAGATCATAAACCGCTGCGTGCCTTCCAAAGAGAGAGATATTCACGCGTACAGTGGAGATCCGAAGTCAGTCGCGGAGGAATTCAATTACTTCTTTGCCTCTGTTGGGAGACGCGCAGCCGAGGCTGCTTCCAGCCTGGCCACCGAGAACAACACCGAGTTGTCTAGTCCCCAGTCAGTACCAGTTAGTTGTCTACTAAATGAGATGTTTAACTTTAGACTCGTAACACGCTCAGAGGTACGGAACATTATTTTATCCATGCCACCAAACAAATCTCCCGGCCCAGACAAGGTGAGCATACGCGTGCGTGGAAAATTGCCGAAGTCATACCTCTGCTGAAAGAGGGAGACCGCGAATCAGCGGAGAACAAAAGGCACTTGTCACTTCTTAACGTATTGTCCAAAGTCAACGAGAAAGTTGTCTTAGACCAGTTTGGGTCATACCTCTCTATGAAAGGCCACCTTTCCCCTCACCAGAGCGGAAACAAAAAGTACCATTCTGCAGAGACTCTCAATATTCTAGTCACAGAGCGCTCCTTGAAACCATGGACAAGAAGAGGTTGACCGCCCTCATCCAGTTAGATTTGTCAAAAGCATTTGACAGCATTAACCATTCCATCCTCCTCCATAAGTTGAGCTGCATCGGCGCTTCTTCCGCGACTGTCAAGTAGTTCAGCAGTTATCTCACGGGACGATCTCAAGCCGTCCGGATTGGGTAGGCGGAAGGAGCCATATTATCACCCCTATTATTCAGCATCAACATGAACGACATTCTCTCTGCCTCCCTGAAATGCCACCTTAAATAATACGTTGACAATTCTAAAGTCTACCTCTTGTTCTCCATCGCAAACATCGAGCAAGTTGCCAAGAACTTGGAAGAAGATCTCTACCAGGCTGCTGAAAGGCGCTGCGAAACTCAACTGCTGCTAAATCCCGAGAAAACCAAGTTTTTACTTGTTGGCACGCACCAGCTGATGCACAGGCTACCCTCACGCATAACTCTGAATTTCCTGGACAAGTGCCTGGAACCAGCTACGTCAGTGAAGGACTTGGGGCTCATTATTGATTCCCACCTAACCTACAAGGAACACACCAGCAAAGCTGCCTCCTCATGCAGATCAATAGAGTTAAAAATTCTTTTGTTAAGAACATACTGTCACTAATAATTTCCGCCTTAGTGTTCAGCAAGCTCATGTATTGTTCTACTGTTTCGTGAAATGCGTTAGCCACAAACATCCAGAAACTTCAATCCCTGCAGAACTTTGCATGCAGAATTGTAACCCTCAAAGGGAAATTCGAGCACACTACACCTCTCCTCCGCGAACTGAAA
>JANRMR010191421.1:0-10642 GCA_025434825.1 Bergia sp. 'catenularis'
GAGCCCCTTTCATATGTGAGCCCCTTTCATATGTGAGCCCCTTTCATCGAATTTTTAGCGACTACCGATTTTTTGTGATCCTTCGCAAACTTTTTTTTTGTCGAATTTCTGGCGATTTTATAATGTCGAGTGGGTCTTAGGCAGGCTCAATGACAACCTGAAGTTCCTTACCGCTATTCAGTTTGTCGAAAACTAACTTGCTAGAAAAGAGAACAAACATAGTCATGGTAGTTTTCTTTCACTTAATACACAGGACAAGAGGATTCCTTTTGTCATTATTCTACCTCAAGTAATGATTCAGTTTTTTTTTGTAACGGAAGCCGTTATATGAGAATAATATTTGCCTTTAAATCAAGTTATTGGGCGAAATTTATTACGATGCATTCGAGAATACTTTACAGTTGGAATCCTTGCCTCAGTCAGAAATTCTCAATGTTCACGTGATCCACAGCTAAGCAGAAATCTTGAGCCAGTTGAAGGTCAAGTTTGCAGAGAGAAGAGGGCAATTCAGTGAAATGAGAGTCATTGTATAGGCGGCTCAAGGAAGTACTATATGCTTTAGACCTGAATACATGATGTCGTAAACACGCGCTCAAAGTCAAAAGTAAACCTTCAAGTTAGTTATACATTTAAAAAGGAACCACAAAGACTTTTTGGCACCCTGTTAATAAACTCGACAAAAAGGTCACTCAAAAATAGATAAAAAGTTGATATACAGTACTTAACTGATTTCACTATTAATTAAATCAGTTTTGAAATCACTGGTGATTACTGCAATCTGATTGATTTCCAGCAGCAGTGATTACGGAACTGCTTTGAGTTTCTAATAGCACTGTTTTGAACAACCAATCACAAAGCAGGAAAAGCTGAAACAGCCAATCACAAAGCAGCAAAAAGGGATACACAACATGTGACATTAAAATGAAGACTTTGACATGTCCTTGCTGCAAAATAAAGAAAAACGGATGATACACTTTTAAACAACTTCCAATGGATGTAATTAATTGGTAATTGAACTTCGTGTCGTGAATTTTGGTTAGCTGGTTCATACTAGTGACTCATTATTGTTTCAGATCGAACTGCATTCCACTCGATTCAAAAACCATTATTAACCTACACAAACACAAACACAAACAAACACAAATACAAACACAAACACAAGCACAAGCACAAACAAACACAAACACAAACACAAACAAACACAAACACAAACAAACACAAACACAAACACAGGCACAAACACAAACACAAGCAAACACAAATACAAGCACAAACACAAACACAAACAAACACAAACACAAACACAATTTTATACACAAACACAAACAAACACAAACACAAACACAAACACAAGCACAAACACAAACACAAACACAATCAAACACAAACACAAACACAAACAAACATAAGCACAAACACAAGCACAAACACAAACACAAACACAAACACAAACAAACACAAACACAAACAAACACAAACACAAACACAGGCACAAACACAAACACAAGCAAACACAAATACAAGCACAAACACAAACACAAACAAACACAAACACAAACACAATTTTATACACAAACACAAACAAACACAAACACAAACACAAACACAAGCACAAACACAAACACAAACACAATCAAACACAAACACAAACACAAACAAACATAAGCACAAACACAAGCACAAACACAAACACAAACACAAACACAAACAAACACAAACACAAACAAACACAAACACAAACAAACACAAACACAAGCACAAGCACAAACACAAACAAGCCCTTTAAAATTTGGACAAATCTTTTTCAACGAGTGTTTAACGTTACAGCACTCCAACAAGGACGGAGGGAGATAGAAATAGAGGGTTAGGTATGCCCCCCATCATTGTTTTTTTAGCGCGTATGAAACAAAAAGTTTTACTTTATCAAACCTTATTTACTTTGATTCAGTTCTTCAACTCCCCCTCCCACCCTATCAGAAAAAACGAGCCTCCCGATTTAAAATTTCTTCCTATGGCCTTATCCAAGCTAATTATTGAGAACTTGTAAGCACTGGTACACTACTCGCTGCTTTTATAAAGGCCTTGATCGGCTCCAAAATCTATATGGGGTTGTAAGATCCGCGTTTTCAACATTTTACTTTTATACCACACAGATTTCTTTAAAAAAAGGCATAAAATTCTGGAATACCTTTATGAGTGTTATACTGTATACGGTAGAAAGATAGTAAGATAGATCAGATAGACGCAGACGCAATTGCAATGAAAATCAAGTATAAATCGAGGTGACACAGATACAGACACAGACACAGACACAGACAAAGACACAAGAAAAAGGAAAATTTTATTTTTCTTGCGTACATACGCCTTTCTCTTCATTTGCGCTAGCTTCGCAAATTTTCTAGCCGGTGTGAATTAAGGTTAAACAAGCGCAGACACCAAAAGTCAACGCAATCCACTCGCATTGCTTGCGTTCCTAGAGTAAATGTCCTTGCGTTTGCGCAAGCGTTTCTAGTGTGCACTGGGCTTAACCCTTAAATTGGCAAGTCTTTTAGGCAAGGGAGGGGGGGGGAGTTTTGGTGAGCCCTCCCCCCATGATTTTTAATATGCCTTATCCGTTCATCTTAACAATTGCCACAATTGTTAATTGGTCGAAGATCTTCCAATTAAGGCTGGTCACGTGATGAATTGCCAATTGCCATGGTTACCAGAATGACAAAATAACGTCATACTGCAAAAAATCCACGATCTTTTTTGATAACTTTGATTTTTGGTTTTTCAATATATTGATTTGTTTGCATATTTCAACCACTTAAAGCCGAATATAGTGTTAAAAAACTCATTTGGAATGTCAAATGTAACTATTTTTGAAAAAACACATAAAATTCCTAATTTTCAAGGAAATTTGATATCGCTTTGCACATTTCAAAGGAATTTTTTTCAAAATCTAACAGGGGTGGCGAATTGAAATTCATTTGAAGAAACGCGTTTACTTCTAGTAGGTAACAGCTACTAGAAAACATCTGGAAAAATTATAAAATCCCTCGACAAAATCGCAAAAAATTCGAGAGAGGGGGGGGGGGTGTTCAACGCACTCCCCCCTGCCATTTTTTAAAATAATAATATTTTTCTCTTGGTTAACTTATCTAATGAACAACCTTTTGTAGTTGGTGCACGTTATCAAACCTACCGATTGATTGATCGGCTGGAATTCTATGCAAGCGTTTTTCTTTGAAAAACACTACGGTTGATTTCCATAAATCGGCTTAATTTTATTAAAATGCTATTATAGAGGGCTTTAGGCACGCGTGTAATTCTTTTTTCTTCAAACAGGCAAAAAAAATCAAGCAAACAAACAAACAAAGAGGCCTCTTATGATCTAGAGTAAATTCGCAGAAAACTATAAAAAACAAAATCCAACAAAAAGTGTGTATCTGGACACTCAAGCCCCATTTACACTACACTCGATTTTTGGTCAGGACGGCACGGATAAAAATGGCACCCGATAAAAACGGAACGGGCAACGCTTTCATCCGGGCCGTACCAAAAGTCGAGTGTAGTGTAAATGGGGTTTAAATGGGACTTTACCTAAAGATTTTTTTATCTGCATTTAGTGCTCTTTCACCTGACGCAACAGTCTTGGTGTTCAGCTGGGACTTTTTGTTTGATGAAAAGAGTTCTGAAAATAACCGTGTGTCATCGTTGAGTTAGTTAACGAAGTGCCTCGTTTGGGGTCTTGTTTGCTGTTAAAAATTTCTCGCGAAAGTGGACACACTCAATGCGTACAATGTGAAAAATGTGCAACTCAAACTTGCAACAACTCATTCCGAAAGACCAAACACTGTTTGATATTTTTAAAAGAAAAAGTCCAAAAACTGTTTTAAATTTATAACTAGTGATCACAGTTGTCCTGTTGGACTCGGTCAATCGTTATTTTAAAAACTGTTCTTCACTATGTGCTTTTATATTAAGTTGTACTGTACGAAAATAAATTTCTATTGAACATTTTCTTTTCATAACTTTCATAATTCCTTCCCGCGCTTAGTGTTTCCATGGTTACGAGAGCACCTGGCGCTGGGCCTCGTCAGGTGTTTGTGTGGCTCTTGCTAAATATAGATTTGTAAAATATGCAATCGAAGAGGAAACTTGAAACAACGACGCGGCGACTAAAAGTATCGGAGAACAGTAATAAATATTCCACTTTGTATTGAGCACATTCAAATCACTGCCATTGCATATTTTTACTCGCGGAAACTACTTTCGTTCTGTTACAAAGCCAATAATTTACATGTTGTCAAAAAGCTAGGGAAGACTGGCCAACAGTCCTGTCGAGAAAAGAAAAAGTATTCACAATTTGAGGTCAGTTTGTTCAAAACACGCCAAGGTCGTATGTAAATTTTCGCAAACACACAAAGCCTTTTCAAGTCCAAATAAATCTTGTTGCAACGCTCCAGTTTAACCATAGAGCAATTTTTTATCCCTTTTTAAGCCTTTTTCGAAAAAAACCCATGGAAAATGAAGGAAAAATTTTTAAATTCTGTGGTTGCTTCAACGCTTTTTCATTGCGAAAGGAAGTGACGTCACAATAGAGGTGGGGCCACGTTTGTTGTAAATTCATCAAGAGTGACATCTGTTTTGTCCACATCCGAGTAACAGACCATCTGCCTTCGAATATTGACAGCAAAGATGATATTGAAGAAAAACCTGCCGTGTTGTTATGAATATTTAATTCTAGTCTTCGCGGTATTTTCAGTGAAAGTCAGAAATAATATTTGTAATTTCTCTTTTATGTCACAGACAATAGTAAAGGGTCGACATAAAAATACAGATAAGTGGCAAAGTGTTGGATCTGCCCAGCGTATAAAATACATCACAAAGAAATTAAAAAGTTTTTGCGCACGTGAGGTCCGCGGTCGACATGATCATAAAAAATACAAGTTTTCCCAAGCATTGATGACAAATCGAAGAATAGTGTCTGGCAGTTTTAACACTAGTTCGTCAACTGCTCACTCCCACAAAACCTGTGTCTGAACTCTGTGCTGGAGTAGTTATAATTATTGAAGTACTTCCCTTCACTGTTAAAGAAAAGAACAGCTATTAAAATAATCTGCAATTCTAAACTTCCACGGACAGTAATGCTGTTGAGGTCGGTTTGAAAATAATTTCTCCGAAGTCAGATCGGTCCCAAGAGTGTTAAAGTCCCTTGAGACTTCGGCATGAACCTTGACTCAATAACTACAACTGTCTGACCTGAGAAGCGTATTTTTTATCTGAGTAATGCCACCTTTAAGATGTTGCAAATCTCCCGTTTGTACAACAAAAAGAAAAAGTTTCACAGGAGTTGTAAATTCGACCGCGACCAAAAAGAAGAGAGTTTTTCTTTGATTCGGTAGCCTCATCCAATCAGATGGCTCGCTTTGACAGATTCTTGATGGTTGCCATAACAACTTCCGAGAAGGTCGGCGTTGTTCGGCGCCTGAACGATGGACTGTGACACACAAGCTATAGCTTGACAGGCGAGTTCACAGCATGTACTCAAAGGGTAAAGTGAATACAGTGCCATCGGATTCTCAGGCTAAAGAAAAGTAAGATTTAGGCGATTTTTTATGCAAAAAGGATATCAGTAATGGAATCAGCAACTTCAAGTTAGCCGGACTACATCTGAAAATATTGTACGCTTTGTGTGGAAAAAACGAATCTCTCGCAAAGTTGGCTAGCTTTGTGTGCTCTCACACTACAGCATGACTTGGCGAGCGGACCGTAACAAATCTATGCCTTGTTTTCGTCTCCTACAGGCTTGCATTATATGTCTACGAGTACCTTCTCCATGTTGGGGCACAGAAAAGTGCACAAACTTTTCTAAGTGAGGTATGGTTTGTTCAATTCCTGATAGTTCACCGTCTTTCGAGGTCGTACAATAGAACGCTTCGAATCGCTTGCAGTTGCACGTCGAACACTTGATTATATATACGCCATCGAACCTTCACCCACTAATATTTTGGGACTCGCTTCTCACATTTCAGATAAGATGGGAAAAGAATATTACATTGGGAGAACCGCCTGGCTTTCTCCATTCCTGGTGGTGGTAAGTTATAAACTGATTACTTGATCAGTCGAGCGAGAGTTGATGCGAGTTTCGTTACTTGGTCTGGTGGAGCGAGTTATAAACGATTCCAGTAATATAGTGGTCGTTTATGCGTTTACATCACAAAATTCATTATTCTGGATTTCTAAACTCAGCTCGTGGATGCTTTATTAACCTACTTTTATGTTGAAAGCTGAGTTGTTTTTATAATTTCCCGCCCAAATTTGATCCTGTGCTTTCAACGTGTGTTCGCTTTCTTGTTTCTTTTCCAGCGTTTTTTGGGATCTGTACTGCGCCGCACCAGAAAGAAGAGATAGCTGTGATCACTCAAGTGAAGCAAAGGCCTTCCACGACTATGTAAGTGGGAATATACTTGTAATTTCTATCTATTAACTCTGACAAACTGCCAAGATATCGTAGCATGTGAGTTAGACGTTTGTCAATGCTCAAGACTCATTTTGTCACGCCATGAGAATTGGGGGGAGTATTGTTACAATTTCACGCGGCAACTCGAGTAAAGAAGCTTTCAAATAACTTTTCACTTCCCTCTGCATAAATAATTTGGCCCCTGGATGTTTAGCCTGGCTAGATTATGTTTTGTTGATCGCGACTGGCTTAATGGCATGTGGAAACTGGGAAAGAATTATTTCTATCGCATGTGGTCCCCCTCGCTTCCGACTTCACTTCAAAAATCTTGAATCTGGAATTCCCTTCCCAAGAAATCTGAAGTTTCGTGGTGTCTGGATAGGGTTTACTTCTGTGAGTGAGCAATATCCAGTGTTGATATCCACTCATAGGCTGGATAACTTGAAAAGCAAGTTAGATTAGCAAAGTATTTGGAGAGCATTTTCATTTTTTTATTTGTCGTGGTTGGATAGAACCTAACTTCTTGATGATTGCAACTCTACGTTTGCATTGTGTTTGATCTTTATGTCAAATATGTCGTATTTCAACACCTAAGAGATGGAATTTGCTTAGTTTTCAATCGTATAAACATCCATTGATTGTTCAGAGGAGACTTGGGGACACCATTCAGTTTTTCTTCAATTTATGTCAAAAACATTGGCCAAGCGTTGCTCGAACAAAGCGCTTTGTAGCTCAACCACCGGTTGCTTTCACAAATACTACCCTTTATGCTATATCTCTTTAAACCACACGCAACTAGCAGTGGTATTGAAATTGTAAACACAAAACATAAACCCGGGCTGTTGATCACAAGAGTTTATTATCTGGATGACAAGCGACTCGTACTCTGAACCGTACAACGTTTGGATATGCTGAGCCACAAGACAGATTCACGAACTTTTGAATAAATTACCAATTCAGTTCAGTTACACCGTCGAGGTGGAAAGAGTCAAGATTGACTGAATTCAATTACTGTACGATGTTATGGTGAACTTTGAGT
This sequence comes from Bergia sp. 'catenularis', assembly GCA_025434825.1. Taxonomy (NCBI): domain Eukaryota; kingdom Metazoa; phylum Cnidaria; class Anthozoa; order Zoantharia; family Parazoanthidae; genus Bergia; species Bergia sp. 'catenularis'. The sequence goes on from JANRMR010191421.1 coordinate 7,488, forward strand.
GACTTAAAAATACCCGTGATAAATTGTTAAGATAGAAAGGAAAATTTTATTTAGATGACCAATATTCGAGAATTGCCGAGAAGCGAAACGTTCAGCGCTATTGACTGAAGAGTGGGAGAAACGCGAACCAGTTTACTAAAAATTTGCATAATATTTCAGGAAGGGACGGAATCTTTTGATCACATGACCCATCAAGACTTCCTGTATAAACTCGTGAGATTATAATCCAAAAACTTGGGCAAGTTATTTGTGTTGTGAGGAACCCATCATAGTGTTTTCAGTGCCATTTAAAAACATTTGTAGACGGTGATACCACGGCGGTTGAAGATTAACAAATAATTCACTTCTATCACACTGACCATAATAGAGATTTGAAAATCTGTATAGATAGTCCAAAAATAACCAAGTTGTGTTGAACCAGACAGATTTGACAAGTTGTACAGTTCTTCTTGGGTGGGCGAACTGGGAGAGATTGGATTTTGCAGTTTAGGAGGTTCTTAATGATTCAGAATTGAGGTTTTGACTTTCAAGTCTAATCAAAACTTCAGCTTTGTAGAATGCAAATGAAGGTCATTCATGACAGGTGCTGGATTTCCTACCTAGAGCATTTTGCGAAGTTGACAGTAATTTCCTTTTATTTATCAGCCTATGAGCTTTCAAATGGCTCACTGACTCTTTTGTTAAATTTATCCCATTGAAAGTTTTATTTTCAGGCAGCATTTTTGATTTTTGGCATTTGAGTGAAAAAATCAAACTGTCTTCAGAAACCTTACAATTGCAACTAACTATTTAGTGAAGAATTCCACTGTTTACAGTTTAAGTGTACCCTTTCTCCTCTGCCCTGTAGAGAAGTCCTGTGGGGTTGCTAAAATCAGGAAGGAAATAACTTTTCAGTGCTGTGACATTATGGTTGAACATGACAATCCTCTCACTTGTGGTGTCATAACTTTGTATATTTTGGATGATAAAATCTTGGATGAGAACACCAGCTTTCAAATCTTATAGATATACAGGATTTATTTGTCTCTCTTTTGCTAAAAATAACCAGCCATTCTCAATAGCTAATTTTGCTGACTTCCATGCTTATTCTGTGAATTTATTTAAGTGTATATTTTTTTGTTGATCTGATTCCACTTGATAAGAGTTGATAACAAGACTACTGATTTTTCACCAGGAATTGTATAATTTTATTGCTGGTTTCTGTTGCTGAACTGTAGTTCAGTTTGGTAATAACTTGATGCTCTCAGGGAAAAACTGCTGTAAATAATAAGATAAATTTTGCTTTGGCTGTACACTAGTAAATATGCTCATTTTAAAGTAGAAGTTTTTTAGATTAATTTTATTAGTCATTCTTAAGTTTGTCCTTAATCATGACATAGGATTTGTACAGGTCATGGAAAACCTGGAAAGTCATGGAATTTTTAAAATTTGTTTTCCAGGCCTGGAAAGTCGTGGAATTTTATGTTTGGTGATGGAATTTTCAGCTTTGGTCATGGTCATATTGATATTATCAAAAGTTCTAAGCCAACCAAACTTAACTAAAATTTTTGGTAAAACTCTTAGCTATAAGCCGACCCCCCAAGTCCAGGCAAAATATTCTGAAAATTTTGAACATTCTTGGAAAAAATTGCTCAGCTAAAAAGTGAATAACTACGGTATGTATAATTTAAATTATCATGAAATCAATCACTTTTCACCTCAAGCATCAACTGTGCTCCAAAACAACAACACTGAGATACTTTCACATATCGTAATACTGGTGTATGTACTGACTCGTATATAAGCTGACCCTCCTTTTGAAGGCATAAATGTAACCTTTTTATGTTAACCATGTATAAGCCTTTATGATAATGAGGTCATGGAAAACACAGAAAGGTCAGGGAAAGTCAAGGAATTTGAAAAGTCCCAGAGAGTACAAACCCTGTGATATAAAATTCCCAGAACAGCAAGTTGTTTGGAAGAAATATGTATTTCTTTGAAAGCTTGCTGTGAGTGACCAGCTCCTTAATTCTCATTATGAAATGCTGAGTTTTGTTCAAACCAAACAGAAATGTGTTCCTTGTTACTAGAGTAATGCTGCGTTATTGTCGCATAACCCTAGAGGAATATCTTGTTTTCATTGCTATGTGACCTTCAGAAACTATTAAATTTCTATATAGTTGAGTTTGATTTTAGAGTTCTGTGAAGTATGATGAGATAACAAGAACCATTTTTGTACCTGAATACAAATGCTACATGTAACCAACCACAGACCTACCAACTGCCAGTTCACATGCTCACATGTGGAGTAACTGTAATCACATGTCTCAACTCAACAGTCAAATGAACAAAATTTTTTGTAAGATATAAATCCTTCAAATTTCAAGAAGCTCATGGATTCCCATGTTAAGCTTTTCTTGAACCTGGACATTGCTGTATTCATGATTCACAGATCTACAGATATATTGTGTTAGGCAGATTTCAATTAATTATTATTAGTCTACCAGCTCTTGATTATCTGTTTGAGACAAAGGTTTCTTTGTTTCACATCTCGAAGGTGTTTGAATTTGAAAAGGTTTGTCTGTAGACATTACATTAGCTGAAATTTGCCTATATTTAGTTTCATGGCTGGAGCAGAGCAGTCCTAATTAAAGACACTAGTGCAAAAACAGTGTCATCAACTGTTGATCAAGTTCTCAATTCTCCCTTAGTAGTTATTCTTCTCTTCAGTTGCTGGAAGTTACAAATCTGTTTAAGATGTTTGACTGACAGAAAACTTATATTAACCCTTTCAGCCCCCAACAGGACATATGATGTGGTGCTAAATTCTCCTAAATTGTATCCATGCTTTCCTTTAAAACAGTTTGGGAGAAATTTGCTTTTCATACTAGTTAGCTTGCTGTAAGTGATCATTTCCTTTATTGCCACAACCAAACAACTTATTTTGTGTTCACTGTGTAAGGAGAAAATAAATGTTGATAAACTGGCTGGGGCTGAAAGGGTTTAACTCCAGATTTGATAACCCCCCTTTTTTTACTACCCATCATTTGAACAAGACATTATTTCCTCTTTACAGGGTTCGTACGCTTCCAGGAAAGACCTGGAATTTTATTTTCTCCTGGAAAGTCCTGGAAAATCCTGAAATTTTGTCAAAGTTCCTGGAAAACTCCTGAAAA
>JANRMR010191432.1:0-10641 GCA_025434825.1 Bergia sp. 'catenularis'
ATCCTAAAACGTCAAAGGATAAAAATGGACAGTTTACAGATACTAAAATATATAAAAAATTCATAACCAGTTTTGTAAGAGATGACTTCTAAGATTAGATTTAAATTTATAAGTATAAGTGACATACGAGGCAAAACCGCGTGTTTCTCCAGTTTCACTACTACTTTACAAGAACTGAAACTAATGTGCTTAAACTCTGATATAAAACATTGCATTCATCGTCAAGTAGCCAATGAGAGCTCGTGTTATATAGGCCCAATTTTATGACTTTATATTGTGAATACTTAACGATCTCTTCGAAAAAGTTCCATAGTAAAGACTGAGCTAGCATATGACAAGAATCTTGGTCACTAAAAACCTCAGTCTTTGGGGCTATCGGTTTAATTTCGAGTTAGAGGGAAGAACAAGAGCTGGTTTTTTTTAAAAAAAACCTAACATTCAATAGATAAATCCAAAAGGAGTAGCAAATTAAAATAAATAAACAACAAAATACGGGTTTACTAGTAAATAAATGCAACAAGAAAGCTTTGGGGGAAATATTAAAACTCTGTGGGGAAGCTGAAAATTCGACGAGGGCAAGGTCAAATGATTCCCTCCCAAGTTTCTTGTTTTAAAACAAAAGCAGTAGTAATAGCCAAGAATTTTAATCTGTGTAACTATCCACCCATGTACAATTTGCGGTCAAACAAAATGAATCATGTTGATTGAACTGACTCCAGACAGACTATGATAGAACCGAAGTATGCTTCCGGAGGATGTTAGCTAAATATTAGACTATTTTTGATGAATAGCCGCTCGAAAAACAACGCCCAGACTTGAGTAACACCTAGTATACGCTTCGGTACATTCTCACAGGGAACGTGCAATTCCATGGTCTTGGCACTACCCTTTGTGTTTTTAGAAGATGAGATATGTGACTCTTTGGTTTCAGGGGTTAAAAATAGTCAAAATTTATAGACAGCATAGATGCGATATTGAAGCAACTGGTCGCGATTCACAATTCAGGTAAAACAATAAGTCGAAGGCATAATGTTGACAAAAGTTCATCATTTTTGAGACACCATCAGTCTATGAAAACTCAGCTTGAATTTCTTGATTGTTACCTCGCTTTCGTCCATAATCTTTAACCAAATTTTTGAAGAGAGAAAATACAGAAGATATTTACAATGATAGCAGCTTTAATTTGTTTGTGATACATATGCGTATCGCAAACACATGTCAGCTTGAATTGTCTCGAAAGCTCCATAGGTTTTCAGCTCATTTCCTTACCTCTTCAAGTTCAATAGATTGATCACTGAAACCCACGGTGAACTGATAGTGATAAACGGCTTAAGTGGCCGGATTTTCTATGGGGTAAGGAAGAGATCTCATTACTGCTAAGTGTAGTCTATATCAGTAAAATTTGACTTGTCTAGTCACAACGATATAGCGTCAGAAAACTAATTTTTTCTAACCACGACGGCCTAAATTTAGAAAACTGAAAGTAGTATTGGAGACAAAAGATATATATGCAATGTTAAAATATCTCTGAAGATGTTTAGATATCGTCAGAAATCCGCCATCTTGGTTTTCTTGGTGGCCATCTTGGATTTTCATAACGTCACAAAGGATGTTAAGGCGGGGGTCTACCTGAAATTCTACTGACTACAGAAAACACTTGTTTGAACTGGTAATGATATCTTTGAAGTATGTCATTTCTGGAAAAGGTCATAAACAAATCAATTCGCTTTATTGTCACCGTAGCAACCGAATGGGGTCTCGTACCTTTACACCCTTAATGTAATAAAATCAACGTTAAATGTAATAACCACCTTAAATGTAATAACAACGCTAAATGTAATAACCACCCTAAATGCAATAAAAATTAACCCTAAATGTAATAAAATGACTCACCCTAAATATAATAAAAATTAACCCTAAATGTAATAAAATGACTCGCCCTAAATGTAAAAAATTTAAACCCTAAATATAATAAAACCTACTTAAGGTTTTATGCGTATATTTTGGTGTAAGGTAGTAACCAACAAGAATCAGGAAGGTCCATACTTTATACACGTGGTCTCCAAAGTGATGATGTCACAAGTCACGTGATTTTTATGAAATCGATTATATTGCTTGTATCGCACTCATTTTGACAGATTTTAGTCTCAAACTTTATTGCAATATTGTGTAGACCATTTACGACATGCCACGGTGATGACATCACAAGTCACGTGATTTTAAAGAATCGATTATATTGCTTGTATCTCACTCATTTTCACTGTTTTCGATCCGAAATCTTTTTTAAATGGTACATTTACCATTTACAATTTGTCACTGTGATGACTAAATAATGGAAGGCTAGTTTTTAGAAAAACAGGTCACTTCTTACATCTTAAAGTGGGAAAGTAACGTTTTTAACCCTTTGTCGTTGAAAAAGGAAATTTATTTTTCTGCAAGGAAAATAAATGAATTTATGCGCCGGTGACACGAACTGATTCCCAGCTGCAGGCCTATAAAAAGTTATTAGACTCTTCCAATTTTCCGGGGACCTTCATCTTCAGTTTTAAGCTATCACCTCATTTCTACTCCTGTTGGAGAAGTGACCATCCAATTGCCACGTGGGAAAAAGGTAACTTCATTCTACAATTGTACAACTTAATTTGATATAATACAGTGTTTTAGTGGTCACAGAACATTATACATTGGTAATGGAATCTTACGTGACCGCCCTGCCACGAGCTTTGACTTTGGGACCATCTTTTGTGGGACGAATGAAAGAATTCTTGCTTCAAAACAATTCAGACAAAGATTTTATGTTCGATTTAAATTCGTAATCTACGTCGGGTCACAATTCTGGGGATTGATTCGTTATGATTTGGAAAAAATTCGCGGCACAGCTCCAACGATATTGCGATTTGAGCTCTGACCCACTGCACAGACTATTTCTCAAGCTATTATGGCATTTTCTGAGTTGTTAGCGGCTGAGTTGAACAAAAAACACAGAATTATTTGTCATATATTTTAAACATATAACAAATTATAAGTATAAACCGATGCCTATTTTGAAACTATACTTATTTTAAAATCGCTGGTGATTCTTGCAATCTGATTGATTCCCAACAGCGTTGATAACAGAATTGATCGCACTGCTTTGAGTCTGTAATCACACTGTTTTGAACAACCAATCACAAGGCAGAAAAAACTGAAACAGCCAATCACAACACAGTAAAAAAGGATGCACAACGTGTGGCATTAAAATGAAAACTTTTAACATGTCCTTGCTGCAAATTACAGAAAAATTAATAACAGGGTTTTGAATATAATTTGATTTCAAAATTGATATAATTAATTGGTAATTAAACTTAGTGTCGTGCAATTTTGGAGTGAAATCATACTTATGACTCCAAATCGAACTCGTGCTGCGAGATTTCAGACCAAATTGCGCTCCACTCAGTTCAATTACCATTATTAATCAGCCATCTGTATCCACACTGGATAAGTGCTGAGTCAATGAAAATAAAGCCTGCTCTATGCTTTCGGGGCTTTCCCCTCAAGCTCATTCCAGGCCTTCCATAAAAGCCTGGTTCAACGGGGCTTTTTGGAACAGTGCTTACCCGGATACGCTGAACCAAGAAAGTTCGGAAATCTCAGTGACGTTCAGGGCTAACTCGGCTTTTTACCAAGCTCCTGTTATAAGAGTTTAGCCTCGTTCTTCCTTGTGAGATAAACACAAGCATAAGAAATTTTAAATAACAAAGGACAAAAGAAGAACACTGGTGTGCAGGCGCTATCACGTTCCTTCTTGTTCCACTCTTAGTGTTCCATTGTCTTTTCCTTTGTTCAATCTAATTTCCTTATGTTTGTGCTAGTGCTTATGCTTATATTTTTGCTTTTACCTTGCTAATTTAACTTACTGCTAATATTTCATAGTAGTTCTACGCAACTTCACAGTTTCTTTTGATGTTTTTCTTTTTTCGAAAGTCCACTGAATCTTTTTGAAAGTAGTGTCCCTAAATGAAGAAAAGTTACTGAAGTGCCATTTTTCTGTTGCAACTCAATTAATGCTTCGGAAACTTCCCAAAAGCCCACAGCACCAGTATTGTCAAAATAACTAGAATTCCAAATTTACCGCAACAGATCTCTGCAATTGATGCATGCTGAAAATATAAATGTTTAGTTATAACTTACAGCAGTATCAACTGAAGCAAAATAAAACAAGAAAGCCTATCGGCCATCAAGAAGGTGAATTTGTTCGTACTCATTTGTCGGTTTGCGGAAACATAACAAAACTTGGGGTTTTTTAAAAAAAAATGGGACTATTTCAACCTTAAAATTGAATATCCCAATATTGAAGAACAGATAGTGTGCTGGGAAACTGAAACGTTTATAATGCTTCAACCGCACCCGTCTGGACGCATTTCGCGTTGTCAGCATAAGATTAGTACACGTTTGTGTTCGTATCTTAGGTAATGCAATTCACTTCCGTTTCACATTTGGTCCCCATACGTGTTGATTCGTGATTTTATCACACAGTTTGACTCGACGGGGAACCTAAAATAAACGTTGGTTAGAAACAATGTGACTTTTCAAATCCATACAAGAATTTTCTTATTATGTGTTTTTCATTTTGGTGAAGGTAACAATTTTCTCGCACTTTCCACGTTCATCAGGCGTCTTCAATATTGGTTTCGGCACGGAGTGACTATATATTATATAAATTTGGAAAACCAACGTCAAAAGTTTTACAATTTTAGAAAAGTTCATGCTATATTAATGTGAAAAAATAGATAAAGTCGAATCTCCTTAAGACAAGTGAATTCAATTTTCATACAATTATAAACTTTTATTTTTTGATGAAACTTGCTGATTTTTGCGTGTTGCCGCCTCAACTAATTTAGCTCAAGTGGGGTCGAAAGCTTCGTAGACTGCATGGAGTTAGCTCCCATTCAAAAAGTTGTAATGTTATTACGTTGAAATATGCGCATTAGTCTTTTAAATTACCGAAAATTGACTTAGAATAGTTGTTAGGAGCAATGGCAACGGGTAGCTATCATCAGTTTTGAAGAAGGAAAGTGCAAGGGAAAAAAGACTGCGGGTTAGCTGTACAAAAATTATTCTAAACAAACAATTCAAATCAAATGCTTCTTCAAGTAGAAAAGGAAACATAATTTCATTACTGCTGCAATGGTAAAAATAAGTGATCAAGGCAGGAAGGCTGGGTAAAGCGAAGCAGTTTTAATTTTTCAATAAATTATGATGTGCAGTACTCATGTACGTATCTAGAAATACAAATGCGTTTGTTCTACAGTATCGCGTGTTGAAGACAGTTCCTTTCTCGCCAATACTTCAACCGATAATACTACCGGTTTTACACATACATATATATATAAATATATTTTTATTATATACTGGGGACTATCCGATATATGTTCTGAAGGGAAGTAATATTTGGTGTATGCTATTGTTGTAAATTTTCTTAACTCTGGTTCACGTGCTGTTTGTTTTCCTTCTTTTCATTTGTGAACAGCCGCCATTTGCTTCAGTCACTTATCCAGTGCTATCCAGTACGATTTATGAACTTTATAGTTATACTGGTTCTGCAAAGTTTTCTTTTTTCGAGAGTATGTTTACGTCGATGAAATAGCAAAGATCCCATTAGTTTGGAACGCTCTTTTAGGTATATCAATGTGTAAATATTTGTGCTTGATCATCTGAGTGCTGCACCAAATAGTTGTGGCAAAGTGCAAGTTTTGGGGGAATCCTGACGCTCAAATATCTATATGTGTTTCATTTATCTCGGGATTTCTGTCATTTAGTAAACTCCATGATTTAGCTGTTAAGAAAGCCGTCATCCATTCATCTCTCTCTTGACGGTTCTTGAAACGAAATAAAATTTTCGTTGGAGAAGCTTTTGTGTCGGCTTTTAGGTAGAGCATGTTCGATTCATCCGAATCACCAGTCATTTGAATTTGATTTTCACTGGGAATTTTCACTGACACAATGTCTCTTATTTCAATTTCTCTCCACTCCATCTCTTTAGAGCTACGACGAACTGGCTCCTTTAAGTAACACAGTTTTTCATTAAACAACATAAGATACCTCAATTGCCATTCCTTTTTCAGGTAAGGAATAATCTGAGTCCAAACAAAGCCATCTCTTATGGCTAGTTCCTTGCTCCTGGGACAGTAGTATCGCCGTGGCCGTTGTGACTTGCTTTTGCCAAAACTTTTGTAGAATCGACTGCGATTTTCAAACTCATTTTTTTCCTGTAGATCCACAGTATTTATCGAAATGAACGACAAACTTCTCTTTAGAAAGTCCACAGCGCTCAACTTGTTGCTGTATGTCCGTTGCATGGTTTTTGTGTCTTCTGAAGGCAGCTCTCTGAGTTCGGTTTTTCACACTTACCACAACAAACGGGTAGATGGTTGTTTATGAATTTAAATTGAACTGGTGAAATTTATACGTACTTTATATTGCTGCATTCCTTGTGTGTCGTCGTTAATAGGTCAGTGCTGTTTATTTCGAACGCCAACACTGAATACGCTTAATGAGACAAGAGACTCTCGCCGGCCAATCAGCTTCAAAGGCGTGTGGATATTTCTTCTCATATTGCCCACATATACTTGCTGGGCCGGAGCTATACTGACACTGGATATGACAGCATTTCAGTTTTTAAAAAGATAAAATAAACTATTTGACGACGTTTCATTTTCTTATTAAGTCCCCTATTCGTGACATGCAAAGGAAGTTAAATATTTTAATTTCAAAGACATATTTTGACAATGCAAACTGAAAAGCTGACGCAAGCAGTCTGTTATACTTTCTGACGTAATAACGAAAGCATAAAGTATTTATGCCATGTTTTCAGCGGTCAGTGATTGTGCTTCGAACAACATGAAAATCACGCGATATGAAGGAAATTTTAATTATGTGTTGTTTTATTCAAACGGCAATATCGACAGTCAGTATCGGGGCCCATTTTCTGCTAATCGTGTCTATGTCAGTACCTGTTTGTTTACATGAGCATTTTCACCGAGATGACGTATTTTAACATAATTTGGAGTAATACACGATTTTGTGTATAAAAGCAACCTTCATAAAATTTAATGTGTAGTTTGATCATGAAGAATTGATATGGTTTAAGGTTGGGTGTAAAGCTGACATTTCGAGCTTTAGATCTTAGTAGAAGAAAAAAAATAAAACCTCTTGTGTTTAACTTGCCTAAAAATAACAGCCAAGAAATAACAACGACAAAGCTAAGTCTGGTATTTTCAGATCCATAAAAGGTATACATTCAGATTAAATAAAGGAATTTACGACTAAATTATGGATGTCACACGCAAGGCTTTTTCTCTGAAGTTTGATTAGTAACATTGTCTTTGTTTTACATTTAAGTGTCCTCACGGCATCATTTAAAATAATTTTATTAATTAATTCAGGAAGATTTATCCTGCATGAAAATAACAATCCAGGCATAATTTGTCATAAACGTACAACTGAACAAAAGCAGACAAGGTTATTTGGACCTTTCAAAAACTCGCGTGACCACGTTTATAAGACCGTGTTCTCTCTCGGAGAAAATGAAAAAATTTTGTATATAGATATGTCTTGATACTAGGGAATGCGCCTCCAACAAAACAAAATAACTATTTGTTTAATTCTTAACAAATGTCACTCAATATTAGACCGACTCATCAGGCTATGAATACAGGAGAATATTTTCCAAACTGTTTCGGTTTCAAACGATTTCATTTTCGGATTTAAATAGTTACGCAATATTGCCAAGCATTGGAGACACGTGTTCGTCAGTGGAACACTATATCTCTTTCACTGTAGAAAAAGCATGAATTTTATATCTTCCGCTTTGATACTCGCACTGAGTGGAATTGCTGAGAAATTCCGAGTAAAGTCTTCTTTACTTTAGTGATGACCTTAAAGTACTAAGTAATGCACTTGTTTAGTCTCAGGTCTTCTAAAAAAGTAAACAATTTTTAAGTTGTTTACTTTTAAAGAATCTTTCTGTTAAAATGTTAATTTTTGGCACATTATGTGGTTAACAAGAATTGTCCAATGCACGAAAGTCTTTGTTCTTATATCGTGTTAGCTTCAAGCACACTTGTTGCACACTGAGAAACCCTTGTGACTTATTTTTCTAGAAACACTTCACAGAAGAGCGCGACAAGCTTGCGTCATTCTGCCTTTTTAGATGTCATCCTTGACGTAGCTTTTTCTGAAATAGTATTTTTGACTGTGTATACTTTGAATCGAATTTACAATTCTTTCACTTTGACACAAGAAACGATTTCTTTGCTCTTATTTCAATCGAGCGTAAAATTTAAATTAAACACAGTACATATACGCAGCAAACAAAAAGCCAGAACAAGTTATAGTATTTCGAGCCAGTTTAGTTTAAGATAAAAGCGATCTAAAAGTTGTTTTAAAAAAATCATTTTATGATTTCATATTTTTGGTTGAAGTGTGTTTCAAAATCATCACGCCATTCTCCCTCGATAGCGTATTTAAGCTCTTGCATAGGTCGGCTTGCTTGACAACTTCTGGAAGTTAGGATAATCGACCGTCTAGAGGTCCTGAGTTTCCTTCAAACCAAACAGAAATAGCAGAATTTCTCAGTTTCTGTTAATAGAACTTTCATTAGTTATTTTTTTCATATTTTACATGCGGAAATAATATAAACCAGTTGCACAAACAGAAAAACCCATAATATTTTACCACTTACTAATTTATTGATATTTTATAAGACAAATCCTACCGTCAGAACCAGAGAGAAACAAGAAACAACAATATCTTTGTCCGCATGGAATTTAGCCCAATTTGAAAAACAGTTTTCTCCAAATTTTATTTTATTAAACAATTTTTGGGAAGTAAACATTTATCTGTAAATTATCTTCAAAGGGACGCAACAAAAGCACGTTTTTGGTACGATCTAAATTTCCAAGATTTTCATTGGGGTACATCACTTTTCCAATATTCGCCAGCTAGTTAAGTTGATTCGCTTTTAATTGCACGTAACAACTAACCTTTATCAGTTTTTTTATGGTTCAGTTTTCTAAAAAAATGTTGAATTAAAAGCTGTATGATAAAATTTAATTAGGAGATGATTGGTACAGGAATAGGAATTTGGAGCAGTGCACTGCCGAACATTACTGAAATATTTTAGAAATCTAATACTCAACAAAACTTGCCACAAAAAATTCTATCATTTCCTTCTCGAAATCAAAACATTTACCGGCTGATTTTAATTCTTTTAATTAATATTATTTCTTTTTGAATACGTAGCCGGCCTCTAATAGAACAGGAAGTTCGCGCATTAAAATGAGTCACAAGACGGAATTGAATTACCTCCTCGTGGGTTTCTGATCTTGGTTTCGGGTGCTCAGAAAAAGGGAAAATTGTATTGATTTGAAAATCACGAAACCATCCATTTAAAACATCTGCCCGAACCGGAACATATACTTGAGTGTACACTAGTGCAGTTGTGAAAGTTCGTGGGCGGCCTTTATGGTTCTTGCTAGCCGGAACCGTTGTTATTGTGATGGCCGTTTCTTGCGCAGACGTAGTCCTTACAAACTGTCTTTGTCCTTACACAAAAACCATCAATAAATCAAGAACTTTATTACATTCTTTGAATGCTGCGTTTAAAAAAAGATTAAACGAAAAAACAGATCCAGGCTTAGTATCTAGAAGTTTTAATAATAATAATTTATTATACTTCTATTGCGCAATTATCAATATAAAATTTTCAACTGAGCATTACAAAAATCTACACTAATGCTAAAGAAGAAGTTTTGTTTATATGGTCGATAATTAAGCAAAGAATATGAACTAGAAAATACAACAAAAACTTTATTACCAACAGTTTCCATTATACAACAACAAAAAGAGCAAGGTTATGTAAAATGGTAATTGCTACTCAGAATAACTATGAAGTTAATCGAGCTGAGTAACATCTCGAGTATTTGATAAAAGAGAACGATTGGCAATACAGTTGAATGACAAAAAGTAGATACTGCTATACTACTATAAAGTAAAATGAAAAAGAAGTAGAGAAAACCCAGTACCAGATTAAAATTGTATAAATCTGATAGATTTGTTCTTAAAGTTTTTTTGAATGATTTTAGAAGAAGTTCTTTTAAATTTTCAGATAGTTTGTTCCAAACAATAGCTGCTGAAAAGCGAACATCAAATTTCCCATAGTTAGATCTTATAACACTAACATAATAGGAAGACCTACAAGCCAGCCTAGTGTTATATTTGTGCATTATTGATATTCGTTTGAAAAATTCATCAAAAGGTTTAGGAAATAGCTTATTACGAAACTGATACATAAGAAGTGCATGCATTTTCATAATACACTATGCATTTTAGTATTCCTAACTGTTTAAAAAGTGGTTCTGAATGTTCATCTGGCTTTGAGAATGTTTTAATTCTAATGGCCCTTTTTATAGGGTCACAATTGGTTTTAGAGTACTCTGATAAATGTTTCTCCACAACAAAAGACCATAGATAAGAAAAGGAAAGATTAAAGAATAATATAATTGAGTCAAAAGACTGCAATTGGCAAAGTGCCTGATTTTAGATAGAATTCCTATACCTCAAGAAACTTTTTTACTTAATTCATAAATATGCTTTTCCCAG
>JANRMR010191454.1:0-10640 GCA_025434825.1 Bergia sp. 'catenularis'
GATAAATGCATTTAAACATAATGAGTTTTGATAGTATTTAGAACTGTTTTAAAACCAACGACTGTAATTTAAAATGGTGGCCATTTTGAGACCAATTTTTGCTCGCGCGGCTTTCTGTGATGGTGCCATATAATCAATTCAGTCAGGCGTTCCTTGCACGCAAGAGCCGATCACCTGGTGAGTTCTACATATTTATGTTGTTATAGTTTTGAGGCCATATGTCTGTCCTCTGCGTTAATTCTTTTTGTTTAAGGCTGAAGACAGTACTTCTCCCTCTGTCAGGTTATTAACCCATACCCGAGGTAATTTAAACTACTAAATTTCACTTAACCCCATCCACAACAACATGAAAGGGGACCACAGCATTCCTAACCTTCCCAACCCTACTCAGACTGGGCTTTTGGGGCGTTCCTGGATTATGGGGGGGGGACGAGAAGGGCTGAAAGTGCCTCCAAAACTATTAAAGGTATTCATACTAAATTTGCCATGGTAAAGAATTAAGTGAAAACTAATTTTATAATGATATATTGTTTTTAGCTATGACGTCATAAATTTATCCGCATCTTGAAATTGTCTGGCGGCCATCTTGAATGTTTTGATGACGTCACAAATGTCCTAATTAACGGAAAATGATTTTAAAATATATTGGGATAAATTGAATTGTAAAAAGCAAAATCCACAAAATGCAAGCACATAAAATGGGTCGCTATGGAAACGGAAACGGGGGTAATTGGTGAACACAAGTTTGACACATTAAAATGTTCCTCGATAAATTTTAGGAAAAGTCACAAAATCCTGGCCTTGTACATGAAATGGTTCTTCCGCTAGAGTAGGGGTAAGAATCCTAAGTTTACTGTATTACACCGATCGTTACCCTGGGTGCTAGGGGTTAGACTCGCTCATTCGACGGACGGCGGAACCAGCTGAGCGAGCGTGAGGCCCGAAGGGCCGATCACGAGTCGAACCTCTGGCAAGGAGCGTATGAAAATAAGTTGGTGTGACGTAAACAACACGCTCCAAATATAATGCTGTATTGTCCACGTTTTCTCTAGACAAACTTGCTGCTGATATTCCTCGTGAATTACACTCCCTCAAATGAGACTCGACGAACGGAACCAACGTTCAAATGACAATCAGTATAGGCTTGGAAATGTAGTTTTTCAGGCCTTGTGCACTAATCGGTAATCTTACTAATAACCTCCGGATTGAAAAACTAAGATTTCCCGAAACCGGTCGGGAGGACCGCAAACACGTCCTTCTTGAAAATAAATTGTAACACTGAATTTATCTGCTCCGGCTTTAAGATAGTTAAATTTGGAAATTTTGCTCTTACAGTTTGTGCAAGAACGATACTTGCGTAGCAACAGCCAAAGTCACGCTTTACGTGGTTTTCCGGACATGTTCAGTACACGTGATATATATGATAGTAACCGTCTCAACATTGGCTCGGCGACTTCTAACGATCGTGCGCTCCTTGCCAGAGGTTCAACTCGCGATCGGCCCTTCGGGCCTCACACTCGCTCAGCCGGCTTCGCCGGCTCTCGAATGAGCGAGTCTAACCTCTGGCACCCAGGGTAACCGATCGTAAAATTCGCCGTAAAGTATATTTTGATCTTTTTCCTTTGCCTTTATGACTTTATAAGTTGGCGTTCATGGATAAAGGTAATGTTTTTTGTTTTAAGCTCACTGAGTTATTATAACGTGAACATAAATACAAAAAAATCGTATCTGCCAAATTGTTTATTTTTAATTACAAAAAAGAAAATCACAAAAGCAGGCCGTGTTATGTTCCTATTAATATCTATCGAAGCAATAATCCAAGATACATGGCAGATTTTGAATTTGGAGAACCGTTGCCATAGTAACACTTATGATTATTATAAATATGGCCGTCGCCACGGACATAAAAAGTAGATAATTGTCTAGTTTCATGCCAATCTTCAAGTTTTGCACATTAGCTACTTCTAAATTATTGGCAGGGTCCATTCAACCCACAGTCCGCCCCCCTTACACCTTCGTGTTGCTCAAAAAGGTTTGTGCCTTCTAGAGTTTGTAATGATTCATAAATAGATCTGAAATAAACCCTTTTGGATAGGATTTGAATAAAATGTATATGTGTGTGTAAGGGTTAAATAAAGCTTTACAATTTTTTGTAAATGTTTTAGCTTAAAGGCACTTTACCTACCGAAGTTAAATGACCTACCTTTCGTTTTGAATGGGGAGGTGTCGGTAAAATTTTTCTCCGTTGGGGTAAAATCGGACACCAGGCCTCTACCTAAACACAATACACAAGTAAGCAATCTATCTCATTAAGCAATAATATTCGTAAAAATTACAGTCAACAGAAGTGACGTGAGAACCGTGCTCAGAAGTGACTCTGACTCTGTTGTAGGTTTTAGATTATGGCGAAGTTTTAGTGAGGCGGCCAGTCGGTAAGGTTTGCCATTCCAAAACATTTATTTAATTCATTCTAAACGCTCAGATTAAAAATCCATGAAAGACGATTACAAGTAGTTGAAACACGTTTTTTTGTTCCAAATATTGAAATAACAGTTTGATTTAGTTGCAAGTTGGGGTCTTCTCATGCATTTTCTTCACGGAGAGTTAGTAGCTGGTGGTTGAAGTTTTAACTTAAGTTTTTGAACTTGCCGTCTGCAATTTTAATATCTACAATGAAATGTTTCTGATTAAGGATCTTACGTCATTTCAGTTGACTTGAAAAGAAGAACAAGAAGAAGAAGACGAAGAAGAAGAAGACGAAGAACTTTATTTGCACTCTTGTGATTACATTGTATATAAAAGTTTACTTATAAAAAGAATACAGCATTTGAGTACAGCTACTTAATATAGCTAAAAAGAGCTAATTAGGTAAAGTAGCTATGGTCAGTTCGTTATTTATTTTGTTCGTATTATAGCATGCACACAAAAGGGAAAGGGGGAAAAAAGTAAATGAAAGAGAAAGCAGAAAGACGTTAAATACATACAAACATACACAGAAACAATTGTGATTTGATAGAGCTATAAAGGACGGTACTGTTTTACATTAATAGTTGATCAGGAGCGAAGAGGTACGGATCATCTGGTATAGTATGAACGATAGCGTACCCTGCAGATGACCCTGCTTTGACTTAGGTTTGACTCAGTTTGACTGTAAATCCTGCAGTTTCTTCAGTGTTTTTTGTTTAGTGAATCAATCAGTTTTTGATAAGAGCTAAGAAAAATAAGAACTGATTGATCAGGAGACCAGGGCTGTTTACCAATTACTCTAAATTTCCGGAAATTTCGTTGAGATGTTTCCGTCCGGAACGAATGTATTCCAATTTCCCTGTGAGTGACTCGTTTCACCGCGCCTTAGGGATCGGTCATAAAGCATCTTCTAGAGATAGGAAAATGAGCAAGTACCGAAAAATTTTGATACTCCTCAAAAATATGCAACAAGTCTGTCTATAAATATATTGGTTAATTTTACTTTGACATTTTCCGATTTGTAGCGTATTCGTCCACTACATCTTGTTTTTGTGAAGAACTCCTCTGCGTTATTCAGCGATTAAATCTGACTGGATTCTAAGACAGCAAGATTAGTGTTATTCAAGAAAATATCATTGTTGCTGTCTAATCCAAATTTAGACTTTCTATTCGGAGACTACAAACCTTTGAACTTAATAACATTTTCGCATTTCCAACCCGTCGATTGGTTTTGTATTGAATGAGGTCGCGTGACCTTAAAAAAGGCATAGTTGATAGAGCTAACTGGTTATGAAGCTCAACAAACTTCAAAAGGAGTGTACAAAGCTGCTTTGTTTTATGTTGAACAAACCGTGACCCTGCACATTGTTTTGTTTTACGTGTGAACCCAAATGTTTCTACTGGATCGTTGCTCACATCCATTTCTTTACCCTATGTGTTTATTTATTTATTTATTAAGCTTCGCCAACATTACACAGCAAAAAAAGAAATCTATTTGGCAGGGTCACCACAACAGTTTGCGCCAGTTACTGTAGACCCGGAAGTTAAAAGAAACTTTTATAGAAAAACGTGCACGGTCAAGGCCAGCAAACAAAAGAAATGGAGAACAAAAACATATAACAAAGAAGCTGGCTGAGTTTCATAACCAGTTCATTGTATTAGCTATGAAAAAGGATTCATAATATAATTTCATGTTTTTTCTACCGTAAGTTTCTTACTGAAAGGTGAATCCTAAGCAGCAACAACTGAATTAAGGACTTCAGAAAATCTCTTTCGATTCGTTTCTTACTCAACTTTTTAACATTTTAAAAATACGTTAGCGAGCTTTAAAGTCCAAGGCACAAATCTGTGCTTAGTTACAATTAATTTATGTAGTTCACCGAAATAAATGCTTAGACTGAGCTGCTCGTTTGTTGCTTTGAAGGCCTCATGTTCCTGTTCGCTTGTTTTGCTTTGTTCAATTTCAACTTCTCTGGCTATAAATACCTATCAAATCATTCAGAAGCAATAAGATTTATTCTACTGACGTTACATACCTCGCTGAGAAACGTCAGAATGGAGCATTTGTCTGTGGGATTGAGTTTGTGGGTGTCCAAGTAACATTTCTTGTTTGTGTGCCACATGGATTCCATCCACTATATAAAAGAACATCAAAATTTAGGAACAATGTCACGGTTATTTATACAAAATTGCTGTAGTTACAAAAACCAGTTCTTTACCTTTTTAATTCAAGGAATATTACTCAACATAGTTTAGAGATTCTTTAAAGAATTGGGAACAACCAGAATGCCTTGCGAGTTGAGTATAGTCATTTTGTCCGAGTTGAAAAGTCTGCGGTAAACGTGTTATCGCGATCGTTCAAAAAGAAGAGTAACCCTGTTTTTCCTAACCAAAATTTCAACACAGATCAGTCCTGAGCAAGCTTTCATTACTTCTGAGCCATTTTTTAAATTTTTGTTTGACTATTTTCGAAAACATTTTTATTGTGACGTTAAGAGCCGAACTTGCGGCATCTTCGAACTAACCCATGCTGGAAGAAACAAAGAACTCTCACCTCCACTTTTCCAGCACAAAAAGGATAAAGCCAGTCATTTGGAACAGTACAAGTTTGGCTTGAAACTGAAAGATATAGAGCGTGTATGACCATGTTAGATATTATTCGAACATTTATTTACACTGGTTACACACCGAGAAAGACCAGAAGACATGTTTTTACCAATTATAAATACGAGATTTAAATTATTAGGTTTAACCGATCTTAGTCGCGTATTTTTAAACAAATCAGAACGGCGCTTGCTAATACGCCTTTTTTTTATTTTTTTTTTATTTTTACAGAAGAACCATTAAAATTTTGCTCAAGCTCAAAAGCCTTTTTTTGACAGTTTCAGTCTCGAAATGTTCTCGGGTTGGTGGTGTTTCGTCAAAGCCTTCAAACTCCAACGCTATTTCAGATCTGCAAAAGCGCTAGCAATTTTTTATTTCCAGACCAAGCCGAATTAAGCAATCGATATCTTATTTCACCCACACCCAGTAATTGTTGCCCTGTTTCTGACCTACTTAAAACAGTTTTTTGAATTACACTCTTTTTTTCTATAGGAATATACTTCATAAGAATATTGAGGCTGAAACTGGCGAAATTTTAAGACTGATAATCTAGGAATATGCCCAAGGCTGAAAATTTGTTACGAACATATTTTTGCCTGTTGAAAATAAAATACAACAATTGCAATCACATAATGTTTCAAGTGAACTTTACTTCACCTTTGAAAAGCATAACACTAAAATCTTTCCTTTTTCTAACAGATCTAGCTATCAGGTAACAAATCTAAAACATTAGTCCAGCTTTCAGCTAGTATATACTGATGTGTAAAGCTATTATTAAACTGAAACATCTAATATAAGAATACTCACAAGAATAATTTCAGCCTAAAATCGGCAGAAAAATAAGAATATTCAGCCTGGGCATGAAAATAAAATAAAGAGTGTACTGGTAGTGTTGCAACAAAGTGTACAAAGTCGGTACAAAGTATTCTACTGTGTTTTAGCATTAAAGGGTTCAACGTGGCCGGTATTTATAAAAAAAAAATTTTGAAGTCTGCGAAATGACACCGTAAAATTTTGAAGAGAATTAAATGATAATTTCATGGTCCAAAGATTCTCCGCGGAAACCCTTTCCAGACTAATGAAGCAACAGGTAAACTCTCAGTTTTAGCACAAATTGACACCCAAACTATAACCGTGTAGACAATTGAGGGGAATAACCCATTCCCGCCAGCCTATTGGCAAATTCTACGGGTAAAAATAGAACCCTTTCGGCACGCGTGAGATCCGAGATTGTAGTGCTATTCTAGTGTGTGGAGACCGACAGGAAACACAAGAAGATATCTGTTTCAAAGCTTAGTGTTATGGGCACCAGTACTTGACACGTTAGTCCAGTACCTGCACTCTCCCTACCCCCGCCCTATATAGGAGCTGGACCCGGAGAGGGAAGAAAGAGTCCAGGATCACTTGCCTGCGCATGCGTCAGGTTTAGCCAATCACAGCAAACATTCGCCCAGTCTTTCCCCGTCACGGCCGCATGTATAGCCTTTAGCTGTTCTTCTTTTAGTGAAAACAGTAAATTGCACTTTATAAAAGAATAATCAACTGCTTTCAGAAACTCTTCATCGAACGAGACCGAAGAATCCGCCATTTTCAAACGAGGACTACTCTTTCCCAAATTTGGAAAATGCTACCTAATATGGATATTATATAAGAGTTTATATAATTTCCTGACGCATGCGCAGGCAAGTGATCCTGGACTCTCTTCCCTCGCTGGGTCCAGCCCCTATACAGGGCGGGGGTAGGGAGAGTGCAGGTACTGGACTATGACACATGGATGGAAAACGTTTAGTTGTGCCATGGCTTAAAATTTACCAACACACCCAATCTTCTACAAGGTCTCCGGCGGCGTAGTGATCGCATAGTTTGTGTGCTTGGTTTGTAACCTAAAGACAGCGAACCCTGGCCTACACACTGTGTTACGGTATTTCCTTGTCCAAGTCGCTTTACTCGATTTGTTCCAGTCAACTTAGCTGTATACATGAGTACCAGCTTCTTCTGGGGTCCTACCTGCTATGACTTGGTGCCCTGTCCAGGGGGAGAACAGATTCTGATCCGCTTAATACTACGGAAACCGGAGATAAGCACCGACCTTATGAGCCACTTAGCTAGAAAAAGGGTTATATTTTAATTACAGCTTTCTAAAAGGTGAGTATTTGATCAATTCTAAAACGGTTCTGTAGAGAGGACTAAGCAACTGGAGAAAGGAGACGAACCCATCTTTTTTTTTTTAAAAAATATTTACGCTTTATTTACAAGATTAGTTACAAAGATGTGTTTAAACTGATTGCAGTATACTCTAAATTGTACTGTAGATCGCAAGTTTCACTCGAACTTCTAAAAACTGTTAATGAGTTTACCCCATTTCCTCTTAAAGATGTCCTCATCGTGAGAGGTATAAACAATATATTTTTCTGTGTTGCTTTTGTCTTTAAGTGGTGAAATAAGAACTGAAAAGTTAGTGGAAGTATTTTCAATGAAATTACGGTAAATATGATATTTGGCTATTAAGATAATGTGGTTTAAAGTGACCTCTATTGTCTTATTTCTAAGAACTACATACAATATTTCTGATTTCGTGTGACCAACCTATCAATCTGTGTTAGTGTTACTTACGGTTTGTACTGCTTTCCTTCAAGAATGCGATTGCCCTATGCTCTTCAAGTTGCGATGCCTCTGAAAAGATACACTTTCATGCTGTTTAATTTCAAAACAACGTAACATTTTCGTCACCTTGAGGTGAAGCGGGAAAACTATAAGCAACAAATCGGTGCAGTGATTAACAGGCTGTCTTAAAAATGACTTTTTCTCTCCGTTTTGTCAAAATTATCTTCCCAGGTTTGTTGCTCGTGGGAGCAGATCGGAGAGTAGTTGTTTTAAAAACTTTTTCTTTCATTGAAGTTTCAAAATGCCAAAACCTCGTAATTTAGTGCACATTTCATTCGTTTACGAGACAAACTTTCGGCTTAAAATTTGCTGTACTGAAATAATGGTAATTGAACAGAGTGGAGTACAATTTAATCTGTTTTACAATTATGACTTCAGACCAAAACTGCATGCACAATGCACAACACGAAGTTTAGTTACCAGTTAATTATATCCAATTAGGAGAGAGGAGTCATACAATAAAAACTGCAAGTTATTTTATAAGTCTGTCGTCCATATTTTCTGTAGTTTGCACCAAGGCTTGTCAAACGTCACACGTTTGTGGTATATATTCCTTTTCAGTTTGCAGCGTTGTGATTGGCTGTTTCAGCTTTTTCTGCTTTGTGACGGTTGCTCAAACAGTGCTATTACAGACTCAAAACAGTGCTATTACAGACTCAAAAAAGTGCTATTACAGACTCAAAACAGTGCCATTACAGACTCAAAACAGTGCGATTACAAATGAATTCGTGTTTTGGGGAACCAATCAAATTGCAAGCTAGGAATCACTGGTGATTTCAAAATGGATAAAATTAAACTCAAAATCATTTTGTGCACCAAACCAACCGACGTCATCACATATTACACGTTCTCGATAACTCTTTCTAAGAAAGAGGACAGTTGATTGTTGGTTCTTAATTTTAGATTCTTATTTAAAACTGAAAATGCAAGCAAAACCGTCTAAATCTTTTAAACTGTTAATTTTCAGTCGGCGTTTGTGTTTCTAGCATACACGCTTTTTTTATATATATATAAGAACAAACTTTATAAGAACGCCCAGGCTGAGATTTGCCCAAAAATTAAGAACAAGCTAAGAACAAGCTCAGGCTGAAGTTAATGATTTCAGTATTTTATTGTATGAAAGTCCTCAGATAAAATTGTAAAGTTCATGATTACGTTCCAACCAAAACTAAATTTTTCTTTTGAAAGGAAACATAAACTTTCAATTAAAACATAACATTCGGTTCACACTACTCACTAGATGTAAAACTATATATATTTCGTTTAAAAACAGCTCAATTCGGCAACAAAATTACTACTGAATACTGTTGCACATGAAGTACATTGGCTTACATGCACTGACAATGTAGAGTACTGTCCATTTTAAGAAGTGCATGTTCATTTACATGTAGTTGATATTACAATCATTCAACCGACATAAAACTGAATAAAGTTTTGAATGTCTCTGCTACAAATACATATTAAGAACAATTTGAGAACATTTTGAGGCTGAAATCGCCAAATAATTAAGAACAGTTCAGCCTCAGCCAAAATTTACTGGTTCTTATTTAAAAAAAGCGTGTAATTCATCGGGGTTTGTTTCAATATGCTGCATGCATTTTGCCATAGCTGTTTTAAAGGAAACTTTCAAATCAAATTTGCATGAAATCCTCTTTGTTTGAAGTGTCTATCGTAGTATATTATTAATAAACAAATGCAGCCAGTTTTGCATTGGTTTTGTGGCGATTACAATAATCTGTTGTCCTCCTAAAACATAATTTGATTTTGAGGGTAAATGTTAGCCATAATTTAGTTTTGAAAGTTTTAGCATTTTCTTCAGTTTGAATTACTTTGAGGTTATTACGTAGCTAGTCACTACCGAAATATTAAAAACAAAACACACATTGAGTGATATTAATCCGACAAATCCTACCTTGGTGAGATTTTCGTATTGTGACTCTAGTATTATTCCCCAGCCATAGTTTGTCGTAAACTATGATGAAATGAAGAAGTAAAAGACTTCCGATGACTGAGTATAAAAGCTTTTCTGTGCTTGATCTCCGACAACAAGTCTTTCCAGTCATAATGTAAAACTGAGAGTATACTTTTCGCTACACCTATAAAGAATAATGAAAAACGAGACAGTAGCAACGAAATGCTTCCGCGCACCCTAACAACCCTACTGTTTTCATTCTCACAACGCAAATTAAGATTTCTCAGATCTTTGCGACAAGCTTTCGTGCTTCATTTTCTTTTTGTTTTCAGGTATCTTATTTATGTAAGAAGAGCTGTTTTAACATCTGCCGACAAACCGAATTCAGTGTATTGAAGGTTCAAATGTTTTAGCAATTGCTCAAACGGCACAAAGCCTGGATAATGCGATCCGTGGGCGTTGAATAAACCGGTCTCTCTCCAGTGGCAGTGTGTCGTCACCATTTTGCTGCGAAACAAGCAAAAATTCAACATTGTTTACAGATTTGAAAGTTTGTTTCGTTTTGGCGTGAACAATGACAAAAAGATATTTAAAAATATCTTGTATTTGTTATTCGTTGTACCTTTACTTTAAGATCAGAGAATGTTATACATTTTAATTAATTGTGTTTTGGGTTCTTCTGTTTAGAATAACCCGACCCGGCAGTTTTCTAACTTTATGACTTTCGATATTCCCTAAAAAAGTAGAAAGCAGAAGCTTAATTAATTAAATAGTAATTCCGTATCGAAAACAGTTTGTATTATTTTCGCTTAAAAATCTTTATATCCCGCTTTCATATTTTCATTTTTTTATAAAGTATAACTATTTAATATTTTTTAAATATTAAATATTTAATTTTTTTCATTTTCCCATTTTCAATTCCCAATTCCCAATTCCCAATTCCCCATTCCCCATCCCCCATCCCCCATTCCCCATTCCCCATTCCCCATTCCCC
>JANRMR010191465.1:0-10640 GCA_025434825.1 Bergia sp. 'catenularis'
TCAAGAAGTAAATGCTACGGATGGTTTGTTTTAGGAGGCGATTAAGTTGGATTGTAGTTGTCAATTCTTATGTTTCCAGGCCGGAACACCATGTAGTAAATTGTTTTAAAATGCCTAAAACCTTGGCAAAGGTGATCGATTACTGTCCTTTTAGTGGATTAAGATGTTTTCTTTTGAAATTATTTGGCGTAAAATTTCAACTTCTGGGAAGGAGAAAATCCATTAATTTAGCCATGAAGGTGCCCCTTTAAGTTTAACTATTCTACCAAATGAAATGCATGTCTCTAATAGATAAAAAGACCACTGAGAATTCTTTGTCTGCTAAGTCAGTACTGTAAATGTATGGGGATTTTTTGCTAGGGAGAAAGCTTTTGCCAAGCATTGTTAAAGTCTTATACATTTGCTTAAATAATATTAAATATAAATAGTAGTTTCCTATGAATTTTCCAAACTTCAGGGTTAGATTTCTTTGTTAGCCCATGTTTACTAGCTGGAGGCTAGACAATGAAACTTGGGCCAGTCCTGACCCAGTGATGGTCCTGAGCAGTAGTTTTGTGATCAGCGGCCAGTCTGTGGGCCAGTATGAAAAGTTTAATTTTTATGAGATGTACAATGTATGATTGAATTTTACTTTTTTACTTTTTTTGTTGCAGTTGGAAAGTGCTGAGAAGTCAAACCATAGATACAAGCTGTTTTAGTCAACAGCTGGATAGATCTGAGGTACTTTCTTGTATATACAGTACTATCGTCCTATGCCGGCTGACATTGAAGAGTAGTTCTTGCACATTGACAGCAATATTGTACAACACAATGGCAATGAAGGCATTAGGTGATAGCAATGACAGTGACGACACTGTGACAGCAATGGCAGTGATATCTTAGTTATCATGGCAATGATATTGAAAGCACTATTACAACACTGTGACAGCTTTGTGTCCAGCAGTATTAGCGTAGTGATGATATTGATAGTGACAGCACTGTGACAGTAATGATAGTGATAGCATAGTGACGATATTGATAGTGACAGCACTGTGACAGTAATGATAGTGATAGCATAGTGACAATATTGATAGTGACAGCACTGTGACAGTAATGATAGTGATAGCATAGTGACGATATTGATAGTGACAGCACTGTGACAGTGATGATAGTGATAGCATAGTGACGATACTGATAGTGACAGCACTGTAACAGTAATGATAGTGTTAGCATAGTCACAATATTGATAGTGCCAGCACTGTGACAGTAATGATAGTGTTAGCATAGTCACGATATTGATAGTGACAGCACTGTGACAGTAATGATAGTGTTAGCATAGTCACGATATTGATAGTGACAGCACTGTGACAGTAATGATAGTGTTAGCATAGTCATGATATTGATAGTGACAGCACTGTGACAGTGATGATAGTGTTAACATGGTAACAATATTGATAATGACGGCACTGTAACAACAAAGGCAGTGACAGCATTGTGACATTACTGTGACAGTAGTGGCAATGGAGCACTGTGGCAACACTGTGATAGTGCTGTGACAGCAACAACAGTTATAGCTTTCATAGTGATGATAATGATAGCGACAGCACTGTCAGTGGCAACACTGTGACAAGCGTAATTGTAATTTTGATTTAATTGAAGAGACACAGAGATTTGAGTTCTTCATCTACAGAGTTCCAGAGCTTTGCTCCATAGAAGCGTATGTTGTGAGAATGATAACTAAATGACTCAGAGAATGATAACTGAGTGATGATAATGATAGTGACAATACCTGGACAACAAATATGGCAGTGATGGCTTTGTGACAGTAATGATAGCAATAGCATTGCTACAGCAATAGCAGTGGTAGCACAGTGACAGTAATGATAGTGACAGCAGTGTGAGGGCAGTGACATTGATAGCATTGTAGCTGTAATAATAGTGGAGTAATACAACCATTCTTATGTACTGTTATGCTTTTTGCCCATACAGACATTTGATAATTTTGGCAATCAGGACTGGTGTGATGATTCAGAAGACTGGGGAGAGTAAGTCAAACAACCAATCAAATGTGGCTGGAATTTGACAAAAAGTGGTGGAAAGATCAAGCAACTGACTTGAAAAACCACATACATTTCATTGGTTTAGAGATAGATGGATAGTTGATCATGATCTACTGCAATGCAATGCAGTTCAAGGTTGACAAGCAAATAACTCTACATGTAATACCTGACTTGGGTTGCTTGACATAGCAGCCAATAATGATATATTATTTTATAATTATTATAATTATGATGTAAATAATAGTCAATCAATAACCCTCTCCTGAAAATCCAATCTATGATGACCAAGAGCCCACTGTCAAGATATTATCAGGGGTATCGCCAGAAATTTTGAAAGGAGGTTTGTAATTTTAGGGCCCAAAGGGTAGAGCCCTTGGGGGGTCCAGGGGCATACTTCCCCAGAAAACTTTTAAGATTTGAACTCTCTGTGATGCATTCTCTAGTGATATGGGCAGTATTTTGTTCCATCTAATGATGCTGGTAAAAGCTTCTTAAACCGAGTATATTATGTGATGTGAGAAATGAAGATAGCTGAAAAATGTTCTTGTGATAGAAGATAAGGTAATTAGTTATGGTCACATTTTTTCTTGCAAGCTTTTATCCAGTTCTTAGTAAGAGTCCATGTACTGGTTCACATACCTGTAACTTCTATCAGTCTAATGTTCGCAAGTGTTAATACAAGGCTTTGCAGTTTGGAAAATGATACTAGGGTTATTTTTGTAGATTTCTCATGATTGTCCCAATAGCATAAAACATGATATATTGCCCATTATATACAACTGTTCATGAACTGTTTCTGTTTGAATTGGGCCTGCTTGAATCTCAAACTTGAAACCAGTAACTGTAAATGTCGCTAAAATTGTCTCGACGTAGCTCACTACCTAACCTGGCTTGGCCTGGGATTGAAAAGGGGTTTGTTTGCACCCAGCAACCCCCCCCCCCTCCCCCCCAGTGATGCCCCTGATTGTAATTATGATTATTACTATTGTTTATTTTGTCTCCTTTACCTGCTTGCACTTTGTCTTTTGTAGCTCTGATTCCACAATGGCTGAAATAGAAGACTTTATTGGTAGAATGTCACTCAAGGGAGACAGTGCGGGTGGCGATATGACAAGTGATCAAGAAAACCACACAGAGCTTGCTAGCAGCCCTGCTCCAGCACAGTCATTTGGAACAAGAAAGCACTCTACTGGGAGTTGCTTCACTCCATATTATGTAAGTGTTTTTGAGCAACCCTACCAAAATATACCGGCCTCACAGATGTCATCACATGAGAGGGAACTTGTGACCAGGTATGAGAGACAGGAAGGTGCCAGATTGAAAGACCTGGTGCAAAGTATCGATTATAGCTCAAATGTATCAGTGGGGGAGGCTTATGAAAAGACTGCACTGAAGCACGGAGACCAAGCTTTCTACAAGTTCCACAAGGAGCTGCAGTACTATCCTGAGCAGTGCTTGCGGTAAGTTTTTACCGTTTATTTGAGATAGGTGTCTGTTCTGACTTTTGTGTTTTTAAAAATTGTGATGTCAGGTATGTTATATTACAAAGAGAACAAGTTCACAACTTTGAGGAAAAGAATGGATGTTAAAACACGGATCTGCTTAACTCTTACCATTCTGTTGTAAGTCTCATGCGTTTTTAACCTTTCTTCAGTCTTGTGACAAAGAAACAACATCCTGATAAAGAGCTTTTGATTAGTTACCTGCAAGGGAACTATAAGAAAAAAAAATAACCAAAAATGCTGTTTTTCACAAAGGAAGCAATTCCAAATGAGTTTTTATTGGAAGAAAAACAAGCACCCACAAAGTGGTGAGATCATTAGAATAGAATGGAATGGGGTACATTAGAGTGGAATAGAAAATATAAGAGAAGATGCAAAAAACTTGATCTGTGTGCAATTTAAATATATATGCTGGTGCATTACTGTAATACGTGTACATGTATTTTGTCTTAACTATAAAAATTAAATTGTTAAGCAAAATGAGAACAATTAAAGTATTTTACGAAAAGAGTATCTGAGTGACATTAATGGCGAAAAACCCCATTCACTTTCCATTAGGTATATGTGGAATGGAAAACCGCTGACCATTAGTGGCAAGGATGCCAGTGAATTGAAGGGGGACGTTCCAAACTGTCAGTACTGTGGTGGGGAGAGGGTTTACGAGCTCCAACTAATGCCAGCATTAGTTCATTTATTGAAAGGCTCCAAATGCAAACAGAAATCTTTGCAGGAGTCACACAACAGCAAATTTGAAAAGGAAATAGATTTTGCTGCTGAACAAGATAATGCTGCTGAAAAATTTCCCAACGTGAGCACCTATTCAAATAGTAGAGACAAAGACATGAGTTACCAAGGGCATAATTTACAAGGGATTGTGTCAAAACAAGGGAGCACAGTTTGCTCACCTTCAGATGTTACGGAGGGCATATCACTTATAATGACTGGTGATAGTAAAGGGGTTTTGAAGAGCTCTGGAAGTCAGGACCTTAACATAGAAAGTTCTGACAGCCCTTCAGAAATTGTATCCATTATTGCAGAGGAACCTTCACTAGTTCCTAGTAAAGAGCTGTTAGGTACACTAACAAGCAACAGTGAAGAGACTGTTGAGTTTGGCACTGTTATCGTGTACACTTGTGCTAGGTCTTGCTGGACAGAAAGCTATGATGACGCAGTATACAGGGAAGAGTCTATATTGGTCGAGCCCGACCCGGATTCGTTGTTGTTTAAATAAAACGTAAGCAACTGCAAACATTTGTAGAATTGTTGTGTTAATCAACAGTTGATCAACGAAAGTTGATATGGTATGTTTTTCGCCGTAGGGTTGGGTGCAGAGCTGACGTTTGGTTAGCCCTTCGTCAGAGCACACTCGAATTGGTTAACCTAAGTTAAACTAATTTTCAATCATCATCTAGGATTTATATACATAACATTAAACCTAGGCAGTTTAAGAGTCAATAAAAAATCACAAACTCAGATGGGGTTTGAACCTACTCATTAATTTTGCTTTGGCAGCTTTTTTATTTCCGTTGTTCAGGAGAAGTGCCAGACAAATTTTGACACAGTTAAAATGAAGAAACAAATAATCAAGAAGCCCTTGGTTCAATTCCAAAATCAATTCCTATTAAAGCCAACTTATAAGGACAAACATCGGATCGAAGCACGATCCCAACGGAACAGCCTCCATCTTGCCGCTGTTTGAGCAACTTCATCTGAAGTTTCTAAAGTCAAGCTTTTCCAGTAGTCAGATCCTTCTGCAAAAACAATTGCAAGAAATTCACTTTGGTTATGTAAAAAGTCCCCTTTTTTCATTTAGTTTATTATTATGTAATTCAGTGTAGCTCCAAGTACGGCCCTTGCTCGTCCGTTTCTTAGTATTCTGTATAGTCTTTTCGACTTAAAGGATTTTTAAAAATGAATGAATGAAAAAAAAAGGAAACCTGCAAACTTGAAAAATTGCAAATTCCAGGTCCCAAGTTTCTAAAGCAAGTTTCTAATTTCTAGAGCTAGGACGAACCTTCGTTCGTTCACGTTTCCTTCAAAGCTTTTTGTCAACCTTCGAACCTTCGTGTTTTTGGTCAGTAGTTTTAAATTTATACAAAACAACGGCATATTTCAACAAAAATATCCTAATTTCTGAGAAACTTGACTTTAAACGTGGTTGTTTTAAGTTATCGAAAGAAAAAGCTGGAAAAAGTTGTGTTTATTTCACAGGACTAATTGAAGGCGGGACAACTTGGCTCGGCTCTGTATTGCATGTTCTTTTTTTGCGTTTTGACTTTTTAAAATCAGTTTCATGTTTGCAGAGTTTTTTCGCTATAAGTTCAGCTACGAAGGTTCGTTCGAAAACCCAAACGAACCTTCGAAGCTTTTTTTTTTTGGCCTTCGTCCCAGCCCTACTAACTTCATTGATCACCTTTTGCTTTTGGTTGCGAAAATTATTGAGATAACCAACTTTTCAAGGCATAGCTGCTAAAACCACCTATTTTGTGAAAGGCAAACCAAATTTGATGAAAATTTTCCGTGGACTCCCTTTTTGACTCGCTCCCTTTTGCAAAAGCACTAAAATCTACTGCAGGTGCCCATTGGCGTCCTTCAATTATGCGATAAAGCCAACTTTTTCGGACAGACTTCGTGGGATCCATGACGGCCGAAGTTTCTATTTTAAACCAATATTGGCTAACGGGGATGTTCCATAAACAGGGCTCCCGCGAGTCATTAAAAAGTCTTAAAAGTCTTTATTTTGCTCTTCGCAAATTTAAGGCCTTAAAAAGGTCTTAAATTTGCTAGAATTTCTGCTTGAGGTCTTAAAAGGCATTAAATTTGCAAATAAAATTGAGCTTTTCCTTCAATTAAATCTTGAAGCTCACTCAACAGCAGTATATTTTCCTGAAAGTTTACCATGGACATTTTTAAGTGTTAAAACATAGTTGTTATTATATTTATCTCATAAAAGATTCCATTTTATGATTTTGTCTTTTGAGTCTTTTGTGAAAAATAGGTTTTAAAGTTTTCTTAGTTTTGGCATTATAACGTCTTAAAAAGGTCTTAAATTTGTTGAGTCCTCAGCTGCAGGAACCCAGCATAAGAACCCCTTGCAACAACGAACAAGTATACTGTCAAAATAATTATTAATAATAGTTGTTTGATTATCACTTCTCCGCCCTTTTTTACTACTAGTAGACATGCACTCTGGACTCTAATTCTTGGCAAGAATGTTATGTAAAAAATATTTTTTTAATTACTTGTCATTAGTTAATACTATTTATTATTTAGTTATTTTTTTAAAGGATGTAAAGAATAAAAATTTTAATTAAATAAAAAAAAATATTGGCTAACGGACCTTCGCAAGAACCAACTTTTGTAGACAAACTTGCTCGACATTATCCCACAAAAAGCCAGAAATTTAAGACATTTATGGACCATAAAATACCAGGGGCGGATCTAGATATTTGAAGGGGGAGGGGGGCAGAACTA
Source organism: Bergia sp. 'catenularis' (assembly GCA_025434825.1). Lineage (NCBI taxonomy): Eukaryota > Metazoa > Cnidaria > Anthozoa > Zoantharia > Parazoanthidae > Bergia > Bergia sp. 'catenularis'. The sequence goes on from JANRMR010191465.1 coordinate 7,016, forward strand.
AATTAAACTTTATGTGCGCCGAAGGCGCAAACTTCTATGGGGATCCGGGAAATTTTTTAAAATCAGTGTCTCTGAGATGTCAGTTCCTTCATTTTTAGTGTAGTTTAATCACATGTTCTCTGTGAAAAACTTTTTCTTCTGGCCTTAGAACTGTGAAGTACTTCACAGTTGTAAGGCCAGTGCTCCTCCCTAAATACGCCAGTGAATACGGATTTTAGTCCAACCAGCTGAAGCTTACCGGGTATTTAAACAATGTATATTTGTCTGTGTTCTACTACGGTCTGATGGTAGATTTCTCTGGGGAGAGGCAAAGGTCAATTTCAACAACGAGAGAAGGGTTGGGACGAGAAATGAATATACAGTTGACTCTCGATAACTCGAACCTTCAAGAGAAATGGAAAAAGGTTCGAATTATCGAGCGTTCGAGTTATTGAGGTAAAATTATAAAGAAAATGACCGGAAGAGAAAAAAATTACTTCGAGTTAGCGCGAGGTTCGAGTTACCGCGGGTTCGAATTATCAGGAGTCGACTGTGATTTCAAAACATTTGTAACCTTCGATCAGGGATGAACATTCAGAATTGACTAAACTAAACGATTGCATTCCAAAATCGAACGTTGAAGCTATTCAAATGCTTGCTCGCCGACTGTCTTTTCAAGATTTTAAGCTGTGCGAGTTTTTTTCCAGTATAGTTTCAGTATTAAACGGCTCTTAAACATTTACTATCATGCAACCTTTTAAGGTTTCGGAAGATCAAAACTAGTTTCCCTACGTCGGCCAAGCCAGGATAGATTATGTATACGCGTGGACTCCTTTACGACGTCATAGAAGAAAGATAACGCCCTTAAACCATAACTGTTACTTAACGCGAAGCGTAATGGTCGTAAGGTTAAATTTTCATTTTGTTGATATTTTGCGGTCACCATAGATATTAATTGCACGTTACGCTGTACTGCTTCATCTAAATTACTTGCCTTATTTCAACAATGGCTGGAAGAGTTTTTAATCATTGTTGCTATGTTTTATGTCAACTCGGCCCAAAACAGTAGGAAACAAATCGGTTAAGTACTTTCACAGATGTACCTGTGGTAACTTGCTCTTTCTACGCTAGACGAACAGCCACGAAGTTAGACTGTCCTTCAATTCCAGCATTATAAACAGCACGGTAAGCTAAACAGTGGAGTTTTGCAGTTCATTAGTTGTTTTGACGCTGAGAAAGGTTTGTTTTGTGTATTGTCCTGTTATTTGTGCTAGAATGACTTGTTTGTATTGAAAAACTTTGAAACAAATTATAGTTTTTTGAGAGAGGAATTGATAGCAAAGGATGTAGTGGTTTATCTTGTGGTAGTTAAATTCTGTATTTGTTCACCAGGTAAAAATCATTCTGAGTTTCATTACTTCATACTAGCAGTAGAGATTGCATGTGGCACTGAAAAATTCGGGAACCGAAAGAGGAATAATGGGGTGTTCATTATTCTATATTTCTGTTCGAAAATTTTCGTTATTCCATTATTCCAGTCCAAAAAATCATTATTCCGTACGAATTAAAAAAGAAAAATTGTTCCCGCCCAAACGGCATTAATCCATTATTCCCCCCAGGGGGTATTATTCCATTTTTTTCAACTACAAAATTTCCGTTATAGCTTATTCTATTATTCCTCTTCGGCCCACGAAAAAATAGACTGACAGGGCGAGCGAACTGGGCCTAGTCCTTTGACTATTGTCCCCCACATATCCCATGCAATCTTGTACAGCTGTAGCGAGTTCTTCTTTTCCCAGAAGGGTGTTTCTACAAACTTGCTCCAAGTATGCTGCACGAGAACAGCCTCTTCATCTTTTGCCATGTGTTGCCTCCCACAGTACCAGCTTGTGTAACTTTTCCTCTTTACTTCTCCAGACGTGTCCAATGAATCTTGACCTACGAGCCTTAACCATGTTCTGTAATGCAATCAAAGTTTCCATAAACGTCCTATTTTGTTTTGTGCTTCTTCTAGGAGATAAAAAACAGATCGCTGTAAAAAAGCAACATGCCAGAGCAAACTGGCAGCAATCGTTTTCTTTCAACGCGCCCTGTAATGTGAATATGAGAAAAACCACACTGATAGACTTGTTCGTGATGAATACACTCTTTTTTTATAAGAACGTTACATTGAGGCTTAAAGAATCCCAAAAGTTGAGAACATGCTAAATTTATTTAAAGAAAAAGGGGTAATAATAAAGTTGTCTTGTCTTGTCTTGTCTTGTTCAACCCCAAAAGTAAGACGTTCTGATAACAAAAAAGAGTGTATACTATGTGGTCATTAACCAACAGGAAAAATCAGTGAAAAATAAAAAGTTGAATCAGTAGTAAAGGGAAAAAAGTTAACAATCTAGTAACTTAATTTTAACATTTATTTTCTAACTTGACTTGTATATCCAAAATGTATTTTATTTTTATTTTATTTCGTCAAAGTTGGACTCGCCACTCCCTCTCTGGGCTTGTCTCTTTCCCATATTGCAGATAATGTACACCTGCGCACGTGTTTAAACGAGTCCACCATATGCATATAGGTTCATAAATGTGACGTGCATGGATAAATATAATCAAATCATTCAATGTGTACTTATTGACTAGTGGGAGGGCTGGAATAATATATTTTCCTGTCATGCCCGACCTTTCCAAGCTCGATAAGTGTTTTATTATACGGCCTTTGTGTAGAATCGAATTTTGGAATTTTGGAAACACTCGAATTTGTAAACTTCGGAAAAATTCGGAAAATGCACGAAACGTTTCGAAACAATTATTGGAGTAACTTTGGAGACTGCTCAAAAAGTTTTGGAACAAACTTTAACGATTACGTAAAACATATGGGAAAATCATCCAAAATCGTTGGAAAACTTCGCCAAGTGCTCAAAACGTTTTGAAACCAATTTTAACAATTATGTTAACTAATTTTAGCAAAAATCTTGGAATTGATCGGAATGTTTTCAGATGTGATTGGCAATCTCGGAAACGTTCCTGAAGGGATTCAAAATTTACGTTTGAAAAGGTTCGAGCAGCATTCTTGAGGTACGGTACTTGGTCGTGTAACAATTTCGCTTCTCAGAAGATTTTAGTTCATTATTAAACTACGGTTCGATCAAAATTATAGAGGTTGTACTGAGGTTAATAGCTCTTATCGAATTAGCTAGACTGGGAGCAGTCTCTTTCTTTTCTTCAGAATTGATCGAGAGAAACAAAAATCGAGCGGCAAAGCTACGAGCGAGTCAGCAGCCCTCGCCCGCGCCCGCAATCCTCGCGGCTCGCTGTCGCTCACCTTGTTTTTCTCGATTGTTTCGTAGGAAAAGAAGGAAACTGCTCGCAGCCTAATTATAAAATCTTTTAGAAAAGCGTTCGGAAACGGGAAAAGTCCAGGATTCGTTCCAGGGTTGTAGCAATGTGGCTTCCGGCGAACTACTTTAGATTGTAAAACTTGGTTTGTAACCAGGTGGTGACATGAATAAAATTGTTTAACCCTAGAAACCTTGAGCAGAAAAAAAGGAACACGAACACTTGAGGGTCAATCGGACCCCCCCCCTTCTACTTTCGACACAATTCATCCGATTGACATGATATTTGGCACATATAATCAGCTTCCTTTGTACTT
>JANRMR010191487.1:8690-31095 GCA_025434825.1 Bergia sp. 'catenularis'
TTACGATTCATCACAAGTGGTGTACGGATAAAGTGTAGGATGGCTTGGATGGAAACGGATTACCGTTCATCACAAGTGGTGTACGCATAAAGTGTAGGGTGGCTCGGATGGAATTGGATTACGATTCATCACAAGTGGTGTACGGATAAAGTGTAGGATGGCTTGGATGGAAACGGATTACCGTTCATCACAAGTAGTGTACGCATAAAGTGTAGGGTGGCTCGGATGGAAACGGATTACCGTTCATCACAAGTGGTGTACGGATAAAGTGTAAGGTGGCTCGGATGGAATTGGATTACGATTCATCACAAGTGGTGTACGGATAAAGTGTAGGGTGACTCGGATGGAATTGGATTACGATTCATCACAAGTGGTATACAGATAAAGTGTAGGATGGCTTGGATGGAAACAGATTACCGCTCATCACAAGTGGTGTACGGATCAGTAAAGTGTTGGATGGCTTTGGATGGGAACGGATTACCGTTCATCACAAGTGGTGTACGGATAAAGTGTAGGATGGCTTGGATGGAAATGGATTATGATTCATCACATTTGGTTAACATCGGGTTAACCAGAAACCAAAACTATCAAAATTAATTGTTGAATATTGTGTTCTGTATCAACGAGTTGTTACGTATGTAAGTCATTTCTTCCCTTTTTCAAAGTGTACTTCATAATCCCAAAGAAACGTGATTTCTGGTCGCATTTCAGTTAAGCAAATGCGATAAATCAACCTTGACACTGCTCCTTTATGGTACTACCCCTACAGCACAACTGCACGAAACGTTGTCAATGCTTTCAGTTGTCATGTTTGTGCTTACTGTACTTTCTACTGGTAGAGAACAAATACTTGCCGGTTTTGAAGTACAGCAACGAGCTGCAGCAGACGATTTCTTTCTACTTCAGCTGCTAAAAAGAGTGTTTTGTTTTCTTGAAATTGAGTCCTCAGCGCTTGAAGCTCCTCACTAAAAGCAATTGTAAATATAATTCAGTTAATTTTCACAAGTAAAATAAAAGACAAATTAATAGTTTCAACTCTGAAAATAGAAAACAAATGGAATCCTGTGTAATAAAAAGTTAAGTCAGTAACAGTATTCCTTCTTCTTGCGACAAACAGCGACTCTTGGATTATTCCCTGATGGCCAATCACTGGAGTAGCCATTCCACCATCCACAACACACTTTTCCCGTTTGCAAGTTTTGTTTTGTTTTGCAGAGTTGACGAACAAAGTAACACATCCGCAATCTGCGGTATTATCTGATGTATCAGGTAGAGTTAATTATCTAATGAGCAACAAATCAAGGTCTTAGTTTAGTTTCGCAAGAAAATGCTACTACCAGTGGTTTAGTGAATCGAATTGTACGAGTTATTCTGTATTTTAAAAAATTGAACCATCAGGAGTTTTTACTTTTAAAGTTCAGAAAGTAGTTGATCTGAATAAGTGATAAAAATGGAAAAATTGATCGAATGCAGCAAAATATCATGCAGCTTTTGTTTCACATCAGTCTTCAGCAAGCACCAGCGCCAAAGTTTAGGAAAGCATGAATTGAAATGTACTTAACACAACTACATATTTAGAGTGCATTCCTTTTGTAAAATCCAAATCCGGATTGTCAATCTGGATCAGTGGATACAAAGAACAGAAATCTAGATTTTCAATTTGCCGTTGATTTAGACAAAGTCAATGCGAAGTTTAAGAACTGAACGTCTACAAGGTCACCCGTGTATTTAGGTATCCGTGTGGGTGGAGGCGCGCGCCAGTCCTTCAGTAGTGCTGGATTTGTAGTTGGCGTGTAGTGTTAAATACAAGTGGCAGCTAAACAACTGACAATAGTAACCGATAAATTGTCTCCACACACAGGATAAACTAACTTCGGATAACAGTCACAGACCTGTGAGAACTACGAGTGCTTGGTGGAGTAGCAGTGTTCCGTTGGTTACGATTGTATAGTGGAGAGCTGGAGGCTGAGGTGAGTGCGAGAAACGGACTGTTGCACACATCGGAGTTTTGCACATTTTTCTTATTTGACAAAATGTGTCTGGACGGTCTGTTCTGTTCTGATGGATGTAGACATTCCTCATTACTTTCAGTCAGTGTCCATTGGTAACTTGATCCAGCACCCTCCCAGTCAGTCTGCGTATCAGCATCATCAACAGTTTTAGTTAGCCTCGTAGACTGTTCTTGCTGTTTTCTCAACTGTTTCAATTCTGTTTCCAAATGGGAGGCTCTCTCTTCTTGCAAGTAACAATTTCGTTTTAGTTCTTCCACTTCGAAGTTGCTCTGTGTGCTCGATATCAACTCTTGAGATTTCCGTTTAGCTGCTTCTTTCAACTGCTTTTGTTCCCGCTGTCAAATAAATTAACGTCGTTAGTATATGTTACAACGCTGTGCTGATATTACAGTCCATAACAAGTTTAAGCCTGGCAGACACATTTCTAAAGAACTAACGTAACAAATTGCAGGAGTTTTAACCAAAATTTTTGGAGTTTTATGAAAAAACTATAAGAATCTATTTCTTTCTATACTGCATGAGACAATATATGTGATTACTCGTAAAGCACATAGAATATAGAGGTTTCCTCTAAAACTGGTCATCATGAAAAAATAAAACACAGCTAGAATCGCAATGTACGTGCACTAATGTGTACAGTGCTATAATTGGGAGGGCAACTGACAGCGCTATAAAGGTAGAAATTTGTTGACTCGTGTGCAACATGAAGCTGGTTCAGTGTTATTCTGGCAGGCTTGCCCTGGGATCGAACAACTAAAGAAGAAGAAGTAGACTCAATAGCTGAACAGCAGCAAACCAGGATACCCCATTTTCCTATTTGCCTTTGGACCAATTAAGTTCAAGGTGTCCAAATGTCTTGCATCGTCCTAAATGTTTTGCACTTGCTTTTGAATTCGATGGAGCCAAAACCAACTATAGAAATGCAACTAGTTTAGTTATCCTTTCAGATACTGATTTGTCTTTTATGTCAGCAGCATTATAGTTGTCTGTACTTACGACACTGATCTTTGTTGACCTTATTCGGAATGTAAATAGTCATTAATCTTCAAAATTATTCCCAAGGTGAGGAAATGAAAAAAAACTTTCTTTATTCGTTACGTAATGAGTGCAACACTATTGACGACTAATGTTTCGCATAACGAACAATTATTGTGACCAGCATCAACATCACTGAAGAACTTTTGGACACAAGCAAGCTTGAAGAACAAACATGTGCCACAAAAATCACTTCCATCTCCTATCTGTTGTCATTTCAAAGCTTTAAGGCAAAAGAGAAGAAGGTTGTAAACTTTCGCCCATTTTCATTGTTAACGGTCATAATTAAACTAATCATATGCGCTGAGGGGAGTACAAGGTTTACTAAACTGGTTACCTTTTCAAAAAAAGTTTGGAAACCAAAGATTTTAATAATCCAAAATAAAACAATACAAGTATATGTACGAGTATATGTGTACAAAGTAAATACAAAGATTGTCTTCACCATAAGAGCAGCAATTAGTTCGTCATCATGTGCTCCCTTTTCTAGAAGAGTTTTCAGCTGTTTCTTGATCCCCTTCAACTCCTCTGATAAGACTTTGTTTCGCAATTTGGATGCTTCATGCTTTTGCTGCAGTTTGGAATGATCCTGCTTCAGCAATTCCAAGTCTGTCTGAATTTTCTACGGTTTACAAAAAGTATCGATTTAAACTGTCAGCCACATAAATCAAGGGTATATAAATTGACAAACAGCTAACATACACCGAAAAGCATCTAAAGACCTGTAAGTGTACCTCTTGTTCGTCCTTCCTTTCTTTCTCCATTTTCTTAATAGCGGTTCTACATTTCTCGTCACTTGGAGATGACGGCATTGGGTAAGGAGTAGCAAGAGATGATCGGACAAGGATATTCTTGGACGAAGGAGAGTTCAGCTGTGTTGTCAAACGTAACTTGTTCTTCAGTTCTGCTACCTGTCAAGAAGTGTTTCAAAAAAAAGACTAACCTAATTACACTGTACGCCATCTTCTCATTCAATGTACACTGTTTTCAGTGTTTTCATAAGTTAATTGTAGATTTAGATTATTTTGTATTGAGCACATCACAGTTTACAGAACCCTCAAAAAATGGATTTCTTTAAAACAGGTATCAGTATCTGTAAAGGCATAGCTACGGTTGCAAAAATTGATTTTGCTCCAACTTTGACAGTTGGAAGTGCTATATGTAGGTAAGTAATCAGTCAGTTTTCAAATGTTCATTCTAATGGTAGAAAGCCACAGAATATGCTCATTGCACCAGAAACTCAGATTTCAATTCTCAAGAATACGAATTTCAACACTTTTTGAGTTATCGTTACACTGACGTAAACAACACTGTGGAAACGTTGATCCTTCCTTTCTCAAGAGATGATTATTATTCTTATTTGCAGACTTTTGTGAACGAAGCAAGTAAAAAAACCCCATTAAGTAGTCACAACTCGTACAATGTATAATATTTTAGTTTCAGTGCTTGAGTTTTTTTCCGCTATTTTTAGTTTATCTTAAGGTTCTGTTATGCGCTGTTCTGGCACAAAGCTATTTGAATAAGTAAAATTCAAGCGAAACTCAAAAGTGGGAAAAAAAGGAAACAAACAAGGGTTGCGTTATCTTTTCATGACATGGGTCAAAATAAACAAACCGGGAGTGTGTGAAAATATCAGCTAACACTTGCCAGCAAGTGGGGGAAATGATTGTCACTCCATGAATTTTCGTTAATGGCAAGTGTAATTTAATGCTACTATTTGTTGACCTGGATTTTGATTAAGGAAATTTCTGAAATCAACCTAAAAGTTGATTGTGAATCGCGTCAATTTTTAGTTGTAAATACGTATTTAGCTCCAACTGGTGATGAAATTACAACATGCGTTATTTTGCTAAAACCTAATTACATGTACTATACAAATGTACCTTGTTTTGCAAAGTGATGATTTGTTGTTGTCTTCCTCGGAAGCCACTGGGTTCATTCAAAATCGCGTTGATGTTAAATCCATCTCCAATTTCCTTTGCTAGTACCTGTGCAAAAAAAGTTTGGTTTATGATTTGACCAGCATCCTGAAAAAACTGACCTTTGACTAGGGTCTCGTTTTTGGCAAATAAAAAACACTCCCAATTAGCCTTGCTGCTATTCAGCCCAGTGATCGACAAAACAGCTGGGTTTTGATTTACAAGCTCCCTTCAAAGTCAATCTGCTACCTCTCCACATACTGGACATCTTTATTTATAAAGTAACCAGTAAAATTGCAGCTTTTTTTTGCGCGATTTACAACATGTGGACTCAGTATGGCTCACTTGGTTAATGCTTGGGCTCAAACCCAGTTTTCACTCCAACCGAGCCAGCTTTCTTTTTGCCTGGATTGTTGAGGCGATTTTTTTACGAATTCTTCGACTCTCCCTTCTTCCGTGATATCAAAGTGCCCTTTTTCTCATAACCACCTCTCTATCTTTGGTCAAATATGGAGTTTGTATACTAATTTTTTAAATTTACATGTAATGAACCATAGTTGTCCTTAACTCAAGAGTCCAGAAAAGTAAAAAGACTGTTTTTCCGCTCCAACGATGGTATCTTGATTTTTCTCGTAGTTAGAGACTGAAGCTCCCTCCTTCCTCCTTCACCAAACAATGCCCCAAAGCATAGACCATACTGTACCTTGTGTGAAACTTTAAGCTCTCTTTTCAGTGTTTCACACTGATTGCGCAACTCTGTCATTTTACTGGAAACTTGATTTAGTCTTTCTTGTAGTGCTGCAGCTTCTCTAATTTCCTTTAAGAGAACATTCAATATCTTACAAGACAGTAGATGATGCAAAGACACGGAGGGCTCATAATATTAACTGAGTAAAACTTATTTCTGGCAAAGGAACATTGGTTTCATTTTGGATCTATCCTGGATTAAGACCTAAGATTATTTGGAATATTTAGGTTTATATGCATAAAAACCACAAACGGTTTTCTCTCAAGGGCTTTTAACGAAAAAATTACATACATGTATTGCACAGACGAAATTGATGCAACCCTTCAAACTAATATAAGCTACTTACAGTACGTGTAGGACCAGAGGCAGCCCAAGCCTACAATTTTAATTTGGGGGTCAGGTTGTGCGACTTACAAGACTCCAGGTAAGATTTTGTACAAACTGCATAAGCTTGGGCTGTCTGAGGTAGGACCTATAATACTGTATATATCTATACAATACTATGAAAAAGCATTGCTTTTTTGCATGAGTATTTGCCTTTGAACCATTCTTGGAAATTGAGGGATGCTTCAACAGAATAATAGGCTAAGATTTTTTTAAAAGTCAAGGACTTTGCCAGGAGAAAACCTTATAATTTCTTTGAAATTCTAGGATTTCTTAAAGACTTTCTATGCTGCCTATTCCTGTACTGCTGATTGCACCACCTGGATGGTTTGCTCTTCCATCCCCGACGTTGACAAAGACAAAATGCTTTCACAAACTCGTACATGTACAGGAAGCCCTTTTTGTTGATGACTGTGCCCTCCTGGCACACAAAAACAGCAACCTACAGCTGATGGACAATAATTTCTCTAACACATGAAGGTACTTAATCATCACTACAAAGTTCAAAGTCTACCGAGCTATTGTCTTGACCTTCCTTTTGTATGGATGGGAGAATTGGATTCCGTACTGCAGACAAACCAAGGAATTGGACAGTTTTCATATTTGTGCCCTCTGCTCCATACTTGATATCTGATGGCAGGACCACATTACCAAGCTGGAGGTCCTAGAGCATGCAGACTTTACCAGCATCAAAGCCATCTTGGTCAAAGGTCATGTGCGAGTGGTAGGAGTGGACACATCACTTGCCATGCCAGTTGCTGTAAGGCAAGTTACATGTAGCACTTGGCAGGAGGAAGCAAAGTCATACACAAGAGGTACAAGAACACCTTGAAGGGGAACCTTTAGTGGTGAATCAACCAGCCAACTGAACTGGGACTGCTGGTACGACTGCAATTCATACATTCTGTTTATTCTGCTCCAGGTGGCAGAATATAGTCAGCATACATGTACATGTACATAATTGTGGTGTAAATTTTATGTTGCACATACCTTATCTTCATTAACTTTCACATTTAAAGCAGTTTGCTCTGTCACAGTTAATTTCTGCTGCTGAAAATAATATAATAGTTAAAAATATTAATGGTATAATAATAAGGCTAAAATGATTATAAATTTGACTTACACACTAAACGTTTTTGAATTTACATTATTGTCTTCAGAATTACACATTCTGGAATTTGTTATGTTTTAAGAGTTTTTAAGTTATTCCTTTTGGGGAAATCGGGGCAACATTTCACTGAAATGTGTGAATCAGGTTTAAGTGCAAACCGCACGCCTGTTCAGATTAAGCCAGTAAGGACAAGACCCCAAAAGTGCAAGCCTACATAATTTGTTCAGCAGTATAGTTGTTTAGATGGAATGAAGCAAAAACCAGATTGAAATGGGCTGAATTGAACAGTGAAACAGAGAAACTATTTAAGCAAAAACTCGTAAAATAATGAGTAAACCAGAGGCAATACAATGAAATCACAAGGTACACAGTACAGTTAGTAAGATAATAAATTCATTCAACTATCACACAAGTATGAAAGTGTTAACCATTCACTTTGCACAGTGGCTCACTGAAGTCTGGATGCAATCATGGACTGGAAATAAGTTTTGTTTGAAAATAATAGTTATCAGAAACTGAAAAAAAAAACTCATCCAATTTTTTTCATTATATGGGAAATTAAATAATTGTACAGTCTCAATTAAGCATTGTACCAGGCTCACAATCAGTAGAAAAAACTATTTGTATTATTTTATTACTCTGAGTACTACGTACATTGTACATACTAGTAGAGATGCAAGTATAAACGACTATCTTGAAGCATGTTCAGTGTAAGCCATAATTTGATATCATTCTCTCTTGACATGCACATGCAGTTAGTTACTTATATTCTTGTGAAATAGCTTGGTGCAATGTATGAAATTAAGTAACATCATCAGCTGACTGTTTGCCTTCAAGTGAACCTGTTATTGTAAAAATATATAAATCAACCCACCTGCAAATCTTCAGCAGCCTGAAGTTTTTTATTCAGAAGTCTTGCCTTGTTTTTCTCACACTCTAGCTCTGCTTTTAAATCACGATTTTGTCTAGATACTTCCACTATTCGTGCTGCTGCTGTATCTGTCGCAACTCCACCTCCTTGAAATAATGAAAATATCTTGAAGCAGATACAAAAATGGCAAAGTAAAAATAAAATGAAAATTATGGTAAAAATTCACATAAGATACTGTAAATGATATTAAAAGTAAAAATTGGTAATAATACAACGAGGGTAAACCACCACAAACAAATACAAGCAGTTATGACTGAGCACATCAAAACCCACATAAAAACACTGAAATTGTGTCAGACCTTGTTTACATCTAGATCAGCAAACAAAATAAGTCACTTTAGACAGATGCACTTTATTTATTTATTTATTCATTCATTCATTCACCCATCCATCCATCCATCCATTCATTCATTCATTCATTCAGGATAACTCTGACTATCAGTCTCCGTACATTGTCCTAAAATATAGGATGAAAGAACTTTTAAAAGGCTGGACAAGCTTGCATTATGGAGATCAAACAAATATATTCAACCACATTTTTAAGAAAAGTAAAAAACAAACTTACAGTAATTAATCTTATTTTTAAGCAGTCCTCTGCTCACCTCACTACATGGCACATTAGTTGGTCTGAAACTTTTTCTGTCCAAAACTAGTGTCATGAAGATTGAGTGTACAATGGAGTTGAACAACTGGTTTTGTTAGAACAGGGCTGGTGGAGTGATGCTGGTATTTAGGGTTCTGGAGGTACTTTTGAGTTGTACGTGCCATTTTAATTTTTACTAAATTTTTTCTATCAAAACTTATGCTATAAAATAACAAATTACTGAATTGACAACAACTAAATATAATTATTCAGTTATATTGTATGCTTAACTTTTAAGACCCAAAAAATCAATCTCAACTTGGACACAAGAATATTTTTCTTGTTATCATTTTTTATCTAAAATGATACAGTTGATTAAGTGTAAGTAAGGCATGTCTTAGCCATTATTTTTTACAAGACTTCCAATCCAAAGTTAGGGGTACTGTATGGCATATACACAGTCATATTACATAAGAATTTACAGATCACTGATATCCATAATTTTTAATGTTAAATCTTTTACCATGATTGACAAATCTACATTTTAAGCTACTGTAAAACAATTGGGCAACATCAAAAGGTTCGTTCAGAAACCTGGGGAAATGGGTAAATTATTTGGCTGTAATAGAACAGGGTTTCCAGTAAGAGCCGCAGGGCTACTAAACTGTCAGTTTGACATTTCCAAATTGCCACTAGAAATTCCTTATTACAGCTATAAAAACTGTGCATATGTGAACCTTTAATTATCACCACCTGAACTTGAAAATCATGTTGTCAAAGAATTTATATGGAATAATCCACAGATCTTAATGGATGCAAAATCAATTTATAGGGAAAGACTTGCTAACAAAGGGATTATAATAATTAATGACTTGCTATCTATAAATGGTGCCTTTATTACATCAGAAGAGCTGGTTTCAAGACGCTTCAAAATGCTGCTACAGATATGTTTGAAATAATGGGTATAAATGTAATTGACACACTACCACCGTACTGGCACAGAGAACTTAGAAACTTGAAAAAACAGCCAAACCTACAAGCTAATGGAAAATCCACCAGTCTGTGGATAAACAAAAAAAATTACTAAAGCTGAAAAACTAAAACAAAAACATATTTATGTTCAGCTTGTTTCAAGCTTAGTTACCGAGCCTACAGCACAAAAGTGTTTTTGTGAGATGTACCCAAATTACAAATTTGATTGGGAATCCATTTATTTGTTACCAAGAAAAGTTACAACTGAAGTTAAAACTAGGGTATTCCAATACAAACTGTTAAACAGAATCTTACATGTATACACAAACAAAATGCTTTACAAAATAAAAATCGTAAAAACAGACAAATGTACCTTCTGCAACAATGAAACAGAAACAATAGAACATTTACTACATGTAGTTTCTTGCAGACACACATCACTTTTTTGGGACCAGCTGGTAACTGAGTGACTCAAAGTACAAAACATCTGAGAAGAGTTAAGCAAATTTGAAATTCGGTATTTTTAACTGCCGAGATTTCAAACTAGTTAACCATGTAATTTTGACAGGCAAACAAGTCATCTATAAATACAGAAACAAAAATTTGAAACCAAGTTTCACAATTATTTTTGACATGGCTAAAGCAGGTTTCTAAAATTGAATATAATATCGCACAAAGGAGAGCAGCTTAATTTAGATAATTACAACAATAAATGGATAAGAATCAACTCATGGTTGCAATAGGAAATTTAGTATTGTGGTGCAATACATTATGCATTGAAAGTTAAAGTATCATATTAATTGATTTTTTCCCTTCTGTAACCTTAAGTAGTAATGTACTTGTATCACAAGTCATATTGTACATATTATTTGAATGTGTTATTTGTATAATTATAATATGTATACTTGTAAATGCCTCATATGTTGATAATAAAGTTGGAAAAAATATATAAAAAAAGAGCTGCAGGGCAGTGAAACTCGCCAGCTAATTCACATGAGTTCACCATCTACTTTCATTGAGAAAAACCTGCACAAATTAATATTTAACATTCAGCACGAGAAGTTCCCTCTACATCTACTCCTCAACTTCTGCTACCTATTCCAATTCTTATTGAAAACCCTGTAGCATTGAGCTTTCTACAGTATAATCTAAACAGAAATGCATAGTACAGAATGATAATAAAACAACTCAAGGTGCTGCAAGCAAAGGATTATCACAAAGAAAAAATTAAAAAGTTTTTTTTTGCTTCAAAAGTGGGGTTCCATCTATACAAGGAATTGACTTACATGTACACTTGTAATGAATACATATTTGATATGTTTTTGGAATCAATGTTGAATCATGACCTAATCAATATACATGGTAGAGTGACTAAATGCACTTCTTCATGTTTTACATGGTGCAATTCCCTGTGATAATACATGTATATGTACATGTATTCATTATTTGACAAGTATTTTCAAGTACAATCTTTTCTGTGAGAAATTTGATAATACAAGATATATCATCATGGTCTTTTAAGTTAACTAATTATTTATAACTGTCTTGTAAGGGAGGAAATTAAGAACATTAAGTGCCTCTGTCATTTTGATCTTGGTGACTACAGACCTGACAATTATGTCAGCATGGAGATTCATGCATGGAAATTAAAGTTTATCATCACTGGAACTCTGAAAAATTATTGGAACTCATACACTCACCAGAAAATGAGGCTAAGTCAATAGAACTACGCTGTACTCACCAACCAACAGTTTCCTCTCTTCATTTGTTTTCCTTCTTAATTGAAGTATTTCCTCATCTTTTTCACCAAGAAGTTTGTACAACCTTCCATTCTCATCTTTGAGCACCTGAATTTAGTTAAATATTAAAATTGTAGTACTTTTCAAGCTGCAAGATTTTCAACTAGTACTGACAGTCACACAATTTCACATACATGTACTATCATCAAGTTAGTATAATTATATCTGTTTCAATACTAAATAAATGTAACTTGTGATCTATATTTCACATCATCAAATAACAAGCTGAGTTTTTATTACTATTTTTTCCATAAATGGCAACACTTCAAAAATTTATTTTAAAATAATTTAGTAAAAAAAGTATTTTGCACATGTACTATATACATACATGTATGTACTATAACAAACTGTATCTTAAAATATAATAAGTATATGTGCCGATAAACATAATCTCCAGTGATACATTTATCATTTTATCTGATTCATGTGTGAAATAAAATTATCTCTTCCTTGACCACCATAATCCATAAAATTAAGTAAAAATGTATTTTTTGGAACTAAAGGTAAAAGTTAGTGACTTCTGACTGATTCTGGTTGGTCATTCTTGGGTTTTACGTAATTTAATACATGACTTCAGACCAAAAATGGAGACACTTCAAAACTTTATTTCTCACTTTCAAAGGAGTTGCAGCTAGTCATTTATATTTAGTGGAGATGTAGCTGCGACATTAAAGATTGTGTGGTAACAATTTCTTTCCACTGGGTAATTGTCAACCTTGTCAATTGACCCCCTGTAGTGACGTACATGTATAATTTCAGCATTTTTATTTACACAGCCTGTTTTGACCGCTATTTATACTTCATTTAATTCTTTGATTGAGTTGCTACTGCTGTTGTTCATAGCCATGCACTCAAATATAACAAATCCAGTCACATTTGGTCTATAGTATACATGCCTGCTCTGCTGCATGCTAATGAAATCTGAAAAAATTGTGTTGCAAACAGACAAAACTTGTATTTGCAACACTTTTATCTTGAAAACAATGCATCCTACAGTATTTCTGATGGCAGATTCTGAATGCCAAGGCCATAATTAGTTAAGGTACCAACTTTTGTGGCTATATCCAAAATTACAATCAAGTTACAGCCTCCTAAAGTCACGAAAAATTTGTATTTGAAGTTAAGAGCAAACCAAAATGGGCGTGGCCAGCTAATTTTGAAGTGTCATAATTACAAAAGTAATGGAAGTTAAGAGCTGAAATCTTGGGATTTCTTTATTGACCCTCAAAGGTATTTTTAGGAATTTTTTGAACAAAATCTGAGATGGTTACCTGGGAAGATTTTGGAATTTTGGTTGAGTTGGCATGGAATGACCCATATATCTTAAAATAACAAAATCCGGCCATACTTAACAAACAAAGAGCAATAAGAAAGATAAACTTTGAGCCCTGTTACTGTATCATACACCAAATTTATTTTATCACTTACCCTTACAGCATCATTTAGCTCTGAAACCTCTTTCTCTAAAATCTCTTCATTAGGAGCACCAGTTTGAAGCTGTTGAAAATTAAACATCACTGTTCTTGTGTACACATTATGTACATTACTAATAACAATAAATTAATACACTCTTAATCAATTGTTTCTTTACAAAATGTTAGTAATTATATCAAAACTACATGTATTATAATCACCTTAATAATAAATGGATTAAAAATCGATGCTAAATTGAACTCAGTAACAATATTTTTAACTATAATTACTATTATAAGGATTAAGTAAAACCATTGAATTTCTTAGTATTATTCTTATCCATTTAACATCATCATTTTCCCACTACATGTATACAGTGTACATGCATGGGTTAGACATTGCATGGTTGTATTTTGCAGAACCCTAGCTTCTTTATTTAACCCCATCCTGGGCATTTGTAATGGTGAGAGAGCACTTCCCCTCTACAGGAAAACAGACTTGCAACATATTTATAATACTCATATACAGTAAAACCACATGTATCTTGCACCATAGTTGAATATTTTCCATATCCTCTGATCTGATTAGGTCATTCCTCAGAGGTCATTCTAATGGAAGTGATAAACAGTTCTAAACATCTGTGACCCAAAGGTCAACTTACATGTATGGGGCAATGAGTCAAGACACGTCTGCAGAACATCCTTTTTAGGAAAATTAATTAAACATGAAATGTATGGTGCATGACTACAGTTATTTGATTGGGCAGATACAAAGAAATGTATTTAACATGTAGTTTGTCGTTACTTGTTTACAAGATTTTTGCATTCTTTGAATAAACACAACATTAAATATGAATAGCCAATTGATGTTACTTGTGAAAATTAATTTGAATGTTGAGAGTTGCCACAACCCCCGATTCAGAGAATGTTATTTGTCAGCATTTTGAAATTTTCTGAAAAAATGGTGCGATTTAAAAGTGAATAACTATGGTACCTCCAACTACAGCTTTCGAGGAAGGTATATGGTTTAATTAGGGTCAAGGTTAGGGTTACAAGTTTATATAGTGATATACCTTCAACTACAACTTTTGAGGAAGGTATATATGAACCACCAGAATATGTTCAGGGACCTGTGGAGTTTCCAGAACAAGTCAAACTTTTGGCAAAAAATAAAGTTTTATTTCACCTTTTCATCTTCTAGTCTTTATTATTTTTTCTCAAACATGTTTTGGTGATTTAGAGTAATTTTTCCTTTTCTAAAAAGCAGATAACAGCTATTTCACAGCTAGCTCTTTTGACGTAAACTTCCCCTCCCTTCTCCACCAACCATCAGTTTTGTCACTTGTGCCAACATCAGTGCACCCATTGCCTAAGACAATTTACTACTGTGTTTAAACTCTTCTTTGATTAGTAAAACTGAACTACTGTAGTCTGTGTACAAATCAAACTGAGTATTATTCTTGGGTAGAACATAAGATGACATGAGGCAGTTGTTGAAGATGTCTAGGAGAGCAATGCTTGGTTCTGTACAGAAAGGGTCAAAGATATGTACATATTATCAAGAGTTCAGGTGGGATGAAGACTGGTGAGAAGATCCAAGTCATTAAAGTAAAGAGTAATGATGTGGCTGGCCACCAAGATCCTACTTGGCAGGAGATCTGTGCTGTGACCACAAGGGTCTAATGAAGAAAACTACAAGAGGCACAGGAAGTAACATTGCACTTTCAAAGCTTTTCTCACTGGCTTGTGCTTATGATTATATGATTAAATATTATGTGCTTATGGTTATGCTCTCAATCTTGTAACTATGATTACAGTTATTTCATCAGTCAAACCTTTAACATACTACCCTGGAACCAGAGGCAACTTCGCGATTTTAAATAAAGGACTACATCTAACAGCAAGCCTATATCTGACAGCGAGCAGAACCTCTGGCACCCAGGGTATTAACATACATGCAGAAATGCAAAGAAAACTTACCTTTAGCCCCAAGTCATCATCACAATTACCATCTAAATTCCAGATTGCACTTGACTGAGCTCCCTTTTCCATTGTAATGGACGTTCTTTGCTCAGACTCATCTGTCGCTGAATTTCTACTGGACTTTTTGACATTTCTCAGCTGTTTCCTTGCCAGAAGCTTTTTCTGCTGTTGTTCTTGAATCAAATTAAACTTTCCCTTCAGCGATTCCACGCTATCCATACCACGCAATTAACAAAAACAAAGTCAGCAAACCTCCCTTTCTTTGAGCTGGCGATTTCATTTGAAGTCTGATTGGAATCGATATGTCATCTCTCAAATGTTGTATTGACAACAGAGTGAAAACAATTCAATTTGGTCCAGAAATAGTCACCGGCATCGACTGACAATGAAGTATTAAGGTGTCTCTTCGACGGACAAAAACACTGGCATGACAACGGCGCCCACGTTATGAGTGGCAGCGGTAAAGTGTACAGAAATAGTCTTTTTTGAGAACTTCATATAGTTACCCACATCAGCGCACTTGAAGAGCTTTGCTTGTTGCTTTCCCTTGGCTTACTTAAAGTACTTGGCCTGTTTGAGGTGCTTGGCCTCCTTGAGGTTCTTAGCTTACGTGCATGAGTTGCCTAGCTTACTTTGAGATGCTTAGCTTACTTGAGGTGCTTAGTTTACTTGAGGTGCAGTGCTTGGTTTATTTGAGGTGCTTGGTTTACTTCAGGTGCTTAATTGGCCTACTTGAGATGCTTGGTCTGCTTGTGGTGTTTGGCCTGCTTGAGGTGCTTGGTCTACTTGAGGTGCTTGGTCTACTTGAGATGCTTGGTCTACTTGAGGTGCTTGGTCTACTTGAGATGCTTGGTCTACTTGAGATGCTTGGTCTGCTTGAGGTGCTTGGCCTACTTAAGATGCTTGGCCGACTTGAGATGCTTGGTCTACTTGAGGTGCTTGGTATGCTTGTGGTGCTTGGCCTGCTTGAGGTGCTTGGCCTACTTGAGATGCTTGGCCTACTTGAGATGCTTGATCTACTTGGGGTGCTTGGTCTACTTGAGATGCTTGGTCTACTTGAGGTGCTTGGTCTGCTTGTGGTGCTTGGTTTACTTCAGGTGCTTGATTTACTTCAGGTGTTTAGTTTACTTGAGGTGCTTGGTTTACTTGAGGTGCTTGGTCTACTTGAGGTGCTTGGTTTACTTCAGGTGCTTGGCTTACTTGAGGTGCTTGGTTTACTTGAGGTGCTTGGTTTACTTGAGGTGCTTGGTTTACTTGAGGTGCTTGGTCTACTTGAGGTGCTTGGTTTACTTGAGGTGCTTGGTTTACTTGAGGTGCTTAGTTTACTTGAGGTGCTTGGTTTGCTTCAGGTGCTTGGTTTACTTCAGGTGCTTAGTTTACTTCGGGTGCTTAGTTTACTTGAGGTGCTTAGTTTACTTGAGGTGCTTGGTTTACTTGAGGTGCTTGGTTTACTTGAGGTGCTTGGTTTACTTCAGCGGTGCTTAGTTTACTTCAGGTGCTTGGTTTACTTCAGGTGCTTAGTTTACTTCAGGTGCTTGGTTTACTTGAGGTGCTTGGTTTAGTTGAGGTGCTTGGTTTAGTTGAGGTGCTTGGTTTACTTCAGCGGTGCTTAGTTTACTTCAGGTGCTTGGTTTACTTCAGGTGCTTGGTTTACTTCAGGTGCTTGGTTTACTTCAGGTGCTTAGGTAAGTAAACCAAGCACCTCGAGTAAGCCAAGCTCCTCAGGTAAGCTATAAAGCATCTGAAGTAAGCTAAGATTCTCAAGTAAGCTAAGCATGTAAAGTGAGCTAAGCATCCAAGAAAGCAAGCACCTCAGGTACACTAATGTTGGTAACTGCATAAAGTTTTTATAAGAGAAGACTATTTCAGTACACTGTAGATATCCTATGTGAAGTAACTACCCACCCAGCAAGGACCCGGCAAGCTTGTGGACAGAAATACCGCAATTCCTTTGGCCTAAGGTCCATCTTTCAACAAGGAAAACGATACCTTGTTCAACCACGATACCTAAATTGTACGGCAATTAAATTTCCTTCAACCATGTCGAACATCATATCCAGTGCAGACATCTATTGTACCGCCTATTCAGCGGGTATTCAACATCACAAATACCGCCGTAAATTAATGCGGCTTAAATAAGCCCTCTCCCCGTCTAGAGCTTTAAGTTTCTAATAAGCCTACTGCTCTCTAATCCCTCCTCCCTCCCTCCCAATAAAACCAAAAAACAGACAACGAGGTTAAGAAAATATGGGGCAAAACGTGATATATCCTTCATCTCAGCAATGATTTTTGGAATACCACTGTTTTACACTCAAAGTACTTTGCACTGCTTTGGCCACTTTTTCTGTTGTACCGTCTACTAACCGACCCAAAATTTGAATATTTTAATAATGTAAAAAAAGTAAAAACGGCAAATACATGAGAGGAAAGTTTCAGAATTGTTAAATATTCGTTAAAATTTCACCAGTCATTCATTGTCAGGTGTCATTTATGAGAACTTGTCTTTGAGCTTGTCGACTTTCAACAGTAACCACGCGCTAGAACTACTTTAACGTTTTTATTGAGATAGTTTCACAATTCATCAACCAGCGCAGCCGTGCGCAGTCTGTAAAATACTTCTAGTCGCATTTCCAATTTTCCATGTTTTTTCAACTTATTGAATACGCGCTTTACGTTTTTTTTACAAGCTTCAGTCCCTGCATAAGCAGTATTTTTAAAATGAGACCAAGTTGGAAATTTTTTTTTTTGCGCCTTTTTTTACCAGCCAAATGACCCTATCTTGACAGACGATCAAGAAACGATCGTAAACAGAAAAAAATAGTGGCGATATCCTTACCGGGATGAAAAACTTGTAGCTTAAATCTATGGGGAAGTGGTCAGCCCGGACTGACAGGGATATTTTTAGCGTTAAACCCAGTCGTGACACTTCATGTAAGCTGGTTTGCCTCGGCAAAGGCCAGGTTCCCAAGCGAATTTTGACGCCATTTGGTGCGGTTAGCACTAGTTTCCACGGACCTAAAGGAGGTCCTCCCTAGATCTCTTCTCGATCAAAGATTTTGATGTACAAGACAGACTGGGACGAGACATATTTTCAACAGCTTCAATTATGCATGACTTTCGAAGCACTGTCGGCGCGCCACGGCGTTCGAATGGCTTGAATGAATAAATGAAATGTAATATCAACGCTTCTACAGTGCACGATGGTTCACAAATCTCAATCTGTTTTCATGGATTGGGGAGGGAGAAGAAAGGCGGGAGTTTCAAGCTTTGAACCCGCGTTCGAGAAAAAGAGAGCAAATAATTTTGGATATGTGTTTTCCGTGGGTCAAGCGTACAAATTAAAACTAAAACAACAACAAAATTTTCGTGTTTTAAAGCCGATAAAGATTTCGGTATCATTGGTAAGTACTGAAAATTATTTACCTGGCAGTGTGAATATGATTTATTCATCGAAAAACAAATGCTTTCTTATTTTTGCCCCGTGACCCGTGACCTCTCGGTACAATTCTCTATGTATTTCCCAATAGAGTACTCGAAAAAATGTCGTCAAATACTTTGGGAGGACCCACGTGATACTAAAGGAGGGAAAATCGGTTTTACCGGCGTGCCTTTCATAATACTGGGAAGAAAGATATGCGATTGTCGGCATGGCGTAGACAGAAAGCGGGAAATAAGAGAAAAAGAAAGAAGGCAGATGAAGAAATCACATTTATTCTATTTTTAAAGCATTTTCCAAATATTCAGTCTAGTTTTACAATTCGCGTTAATTCGCTTGAGATCAAGTAGCCCGTGAAAACTGTTTTAGCTATCTTTTCGCAAAATAAACATGGTTTGGTGGAGGATTTGACGTCAGAACCGTAGTCAGAAGAATACTGCTGTAGTTTTCAAGATTGCAGTGGCCTCACATCCTTGACATTCTCCACTGAGATGAAGCAGCAGACAGTTAAAGTTTTAATTCATTTTTTTACTTGCCATTTGCAATTTTGAAATCAAAACCCAAATTATGGCCAGATATCTGTCGACTGTAAAAACCTTTCGATTTTAAACAGAACTTCAATTCACGTATTCCTAACTCCGTGTATGAGATATTCGGTTTTATTGCGGTGGACTGAAACTTGGTTGTCAGGCACATTGAGTATCTTCTGTTTATTTCTCCAATTCTCTATTTGTGAATATAGAAAATTTTGCCATTGTTATTGCATTCATGAAAGCTATTCATGAATAATAAAAAAAACAATTAAAAAATAACAAAGTAAAAAGGGATGATAAAAAGAAAGCGTCCTACTCTCCACCAACCTATTGCTCCCCCTCCCCTCCCTCTCCCCCACCCCTCCTCCCCCCTAAAGGACGGAACGTTGTAATAGTGTTGGGGATAGAAGAAAACCGGATTTTCTTGCTGATTTGTTTGTATAATGTCAGTCCCTACAATTTCCTCATTTCTTTTTTTCTTTCATCCTCTCATTTCTTTTGAACTTGGTGAATATCAATTTTTCTTTGCAATTTTGCGTATCAAAGAGTTTGTTTTTCAGCATTTTCACTTCTTACAAAATCAAATGTCTACCTCTCAGCTCCTAGTACACAGAATAATAAACTGCCATATTTTTAGTTCTTGCCTTAAAAATTCTGAAATAACCTCGGGTTTCTGCTGTTATACTGAATACCAAGCATTCAACTACAAATTTTACAAAATGGCACAGCATTTGTTGTACAATCGAATTTTGACAGATGGAGTTTTCAGTCCAACTTGTACATAAATACTAAATCGCATACAACTGCTCTCTGACACTTAAAGTTTCAGGCAGAATCAAGTTCTAGTTATTTATTTCTAAAAAGATTTACAGAATTATAAATATCTATAAAATGTAATTTATTGGGAATTATCAATTTTTAAACTACAAAAATATTTATAAAATATAGACTAAAATGGTCCGGTCTGGTGAGGGTCACCTGCAAACAAAAGTTTATTAGAGTTGCCTTGGTAAACAATTGTGTTTGGTTTTTGAAAAGAAAGTCACTTTTAAAACTTGAAAAAAACACAACCGTTAGCGAGTGAACAATTTCATTGTATATTGTGCTTATTTGCGGGCTCATCAATGTTTATCCTTAGTGTTGTGGGGGGCGTCATTGTCCCAGTCATTATCGTTGATAATAGCGTTGCTGTTCTTATAATACCTTGCATAAAGCTTATTCTTAAAACATTTTTGCTTTATTACTGTTCTCAATTAATTGTACACACACAATTTACACGTATAAACAACATCTTTTACACGAACAAAAATACTGCAACACGTTTCGTTGTTACAAAACGGTTTGTAGTTTAGAAACTTACCGCCCAAACCACACCTCACAGGTGTCTGGAATCGTGAAGACATCAAAAGTTTTCCCTCTTTGTTGGCTGGCCTGTTGTAGAGCATCTTTACAGCAGAACTGTAGACGTTTAATTAGTTTCTTGGAATTCTCACGTGTTTCGTGTAACAACCACGAGACTTGATACGCCCATCTGTCGTATAATTCCTGTGTATCAAATAGCATCGTGTAAGGAGCAAGTGAAACGGAGGCTGGGGACGGGAGTGGTGAATGCTAACAGGCCTTTTGAGAGTGAAAGACAAGTAGAGCAGCTATTTTATATCAGTAAACATTTGAAATACCATTTCCTTCAATCTCCCTGTCAGTAAATGTCTTAACCCTTAAATGCATAAGGGGGGGGAGGGGTGTCGATGAACCCCCTGATTTTTTCACCTGTAAGGTGTGGTTTGGGCAGTTTGTTTCTTTTTCCTCAATTGCTTTTTAGTCGCTGCATCCTATTGGTAAACACGTTTTTTAACGTCAGTTTTATTTTGATACCCTTGGGAAACAACATCGGATCAGTTTTTTTTTTTTTTTCGGAAAAGCCTTTCATGTTCTTTTTTTGTTTGAAATAGTTACATTAGACAACAGACGGATGTTTAGCAGCTTATATGGTTTTTCCTGGAAGGGTATGAGCAGAAAAAGTCTTTATTTGATGAAATATACGGTAAGTGATAATACTTCATAACACAGAGCGTGATGGGATACAAAATGGCGGCAATGTATACCGTATTTTGGGCAATAGTAACTATGGCAAAGGACAATCATCACGTGACCTATCTCAATTCAAATTGCATATTGAAAATCATGGGGGCTCTATCGGAACCCCCCTCCCCCCTCTACCCCACTTCCCCCACTTATAGCTTAACATTTGGCCAAAAGGCTTATGCATTTAAGGGTTAAGGGGGTGATACGCATTGGGGTTTCTTGGTTGATAAGTGGATTAGAAACGAGGTTTTGAAAAGTCTGGTATTTGTTAGAACGTCCCAGACCTTCATTAGATAGAATTGAGCCGCTATTTCTCGGAGAGGAAGCGAGCTGATTTTCGTCTATTAAAATATTAACCCTAACTTAATTCCTAAGTAACCCTAAAACCTGCGTGTTAAATTTTTCCGGCCCCAACCTCTTCTTCCTTAAATTGACATAAAAAAATCTTAAATTATTTAGTAGAACTGAGCTCCCACGACTCAAAATTTTAACTACGATGAAATTATTTGAAAACTGCATACACAGGCAAGTGCACCGTCCTCGTCATTTGAACTCACAGCGATTACGAGTAGTCCCTGTTTTTATTCTTCAAGAAAGAAGTCGCGAAAGCCGGCGCGCGGAAACTGAGCAAGAGTGTTCCCGCACCGGCTCGTCCACTATCGACATCTTGCGCGATCTATTTTAAGCTCGACAAACTCAAGAGCAAAATAGGAACTACTCGTAATCTGATGAATGTCATCGCGACTGCCAACTTTGTTTTATGAACCACCTTTCAATTGAGTCAAAATCTTCTATCTTTCAATTGCAGCTGTAAATTTAAATCGGTTTTGCCACAATCAGTTTTTCTCTCATCAATCACTTTTAAAATTATCATTGTATAGATATTAGCTCTCGTTTACAGAAATGGTTTCGGTCTGATATACTATGTCTTTGTTGCGATTCAAGGTGATAAATTGAACTTACTGCTGATATCTTGCTTATATCCGTGACTTTCTCTTCAACAAATAAGTCTTTCCAGTAACCCTCAAGTCCTCTGTTCCGATAAGATTGATAGTTTGCTCTAGACGTTCGAGCGGCAACACCTTGAGTTAACGAAAACATGTGAATATGAAGATTCTATTTTATCTTAAAAATTTATACACACACATAAACATACACCTATACACACAAACACACAAACACGTACATGAGCACGCTTACGCACACATACACACACACACATACACACATACATACATGTACATACATACAAACATACATACGTACATACATACATACATAAATACGTACATACATAAATACATACATTCATGTACATACATACAAACATACATAAATACATACATACACACACACATACATACATACATACATACATACATCTGATACATACATACATACATACATACATCTGATACATACATACATACATACATACATACATACATACATACATACATAC
>JANRMR010191488.1:5531-19738 GCA_025434825.1 Bergia sp. 'catenularis'
ACAACGTTTCACCCAACAACGTTGGGCTTCTTCAGGTGTTGTGATCGTTACTTTTACCGATTATTCAGTTTGGAAAGTATTTATTATGCTGACCATGAGACGCAGTATAAACTATGCCGATGACCACAGTACAATAAAAGAAATAAGTTAGCAAGGACTAAATTTTCAAGGGTTACTCGGGTGACCGGAACACCAAATATCTTTTTAGTTGTATTATTATAGACTTATTACTGTACTGACCCAGCTATTAGCAATTAGGGACACCATCTTGAGCGTTCGCTAATAGTTGCATTTGGAAGTTTTTCATATAATTATTATGAAAGATGAATCACACTGATGGTTTTATTCTTGAAAATGGAAGACAAGTTGGAGTATCCTACTTCAACATCCCCATCAAGATCCTGATAAGAGTTTTTCCCAATAACCATCGAAATTAAATGGTTGGTTTATGTCTTCTATACTTTCACATTATCAACATCTTTCAAGACGAGTGCACTGTCTTGGACTGCACTCGAGACGCATTTTTCGTCCTCTTCTAGTGTTGGTGTAACCTGTGTTCTGCTATTTTCTCTTCTTGGTTTTTTTTTATCAGTTTTCTCAAATGCACCACTACTGGCATACATTTCGTCAAAATGTGAGAGCAAAACAGGCGTTGGGAAACAAAACAGAATCACAATTCCTGAGAGAGCGCAGAAAGCGCCTACTAATCTCCCAAGAGGACCCTTGGGTACTTTATCTCCATAACCAACTGAAGTCATTGTTATTATAGTCCACCAAAATGCGTCGGGAATACTTTTGAAATCGTTCTCTTTTATGTTCATTTCAGTGTAGTAAACAATACTGGAGAATAGAATAATGTTTATAACCATGATTGCGAGCAAAGATGGAAGGTCACTGCTGCTTATAACGATAGTTCGGGCCAATACCTGTAGTCCCTTGCTGTAGCGAGACAGTTTTAATACACGTACTACCCGCAGCAGACGAATGATTCGCAGTACAGGAAAAGAAGTCACCGTTGAGTTTTCTGTCTGTAAAATTAAAGTAATATAGTATGGAATGATAGCCAGGAGGTCAACTAAACCAAGGGCCGACTTGAAGAATTTCCATTTAAGTGGTGATGTGATAAAACGGATAGCATACTCGAAGGTAAACCAAGAAACGTATATTGCCTCTACTGTACCCCAATACTGGCCGTAATGCTCACTGTGACACTGAACCATTCTTCTTGTTCCATTCCCTCCTCCGCTATTGTTTACCATCAAAATTGAACTGTTGATAACTTTGGGTTCACATAAAAGAATGTCTCTTGCACTCCAAGCAGGAATAGTTTCAGCGCAGAAGGTGATTGTTGAAAGAATAATTACAAGAATAGAAAATTTTCCCAAGATCTCGGCCCAGATTGAGGAGTCTGGGTATTCCATAAGGCACCAGATCTTGCGCTGTAGTGGATGCTCGGGTAGAATCTCCGGTTTTTTATTTTCCTCATCTTTTGTTGGTTCAATTTCTTTTTTTAATCGTTTATCAGCTTCGTGTAGCTCGAAAAATTTAATTTCTTCCAAAAAGCACTCTCTCGGAACATCTTCAGGGCAGGCAATAATCCCATTTGATTGATAAAAAAACAATATTGAATCGAAGATAAATTTGTCTCTGTCAAAGCAATACTCATCCATTAGAGGATTGTAGTATTCAACACGCTTTGACAGTGATCCCAAAAGAGTCTCGGGGTACTGCGCCAATGTTTCTTCGTAAGTCTCGAAAATCATCCCGCGAACATTGATTTTGACTCGATTTCCTCCTTGACGGCTCTCTTGAGCGGCATATGATCGCATCTCAAAATCATCGCCTCTGGAATACCAGGACTCGTGCCCAGTACGGGCCACGGAAGCAAAGGCTCCCTGCATCACCGACTGAGGTCCAGGTTTGTTGATCTGCTGGCCTAAAAATAAAGTTTAGAACTTGAAAAGATTCTACAATACATAAACGGATTTTTAACAACAACTTTTAATTGTATGTTATATTGATAAATCGAACCATTTAGCCAGGCTAATATTTGGGTAAGATACCGACATTTATTTGTATACACCTAGACTCTTCACTTTGTACATTCATCCTCACTTTACCTGGACTGAAGCGTAAGAATTCAAAGAAGAAGTGACTGATTAGAGGTCTTTTGGATAGATATCTTATTTGATTTTTTTGGTTAAATAACAAAAACTAACTAAATATAAATATAAAATTGACTAATAATTCAGCTGTGAAAGAGCCATTTCAAATGTTTTTAAAAATTGTTATGTAACCATTCAGTATCCACGAACACGCGTTAATGTGATAGATGGTCAAAAAGGTATGCAGCACCAAATTGGCTAGAATAATCTAATATCAAGTAAATATGAGCGGAATGATTATTTCATTAAACAGAAAAATCTCATTGGTTTTGTGTACACGGAATGAAATTTTGTCCACGTAAACCGAGCGAAACTAAGTACAAAATAGAAGGGTTTGAAAGAAATTGGAAAATGATAGTTTCGATATGAGTTATGATTGATGATTATGAGTTAATAGCCATCAATTGTGGAACCAACCAAAAAGCTAGATATTCAATATTTGGATTTGATATTATGGTTTCATGTTTTTAAGATTGGGGTTGCCTTTTGTTCTTGACCTTTACTGCAAATTCGCCCCAATCCCTTTGCGGTGAAACATCACACGGTAAAAAGAAAAAATGAAGAACGCCCGCTGACCGGAGGAGGTAAGCAAAAGCTCAAATTATCTGTCAGTTAGACGGTTATTAATCGAGCGAAGGGTTTCTTCACTGTTCCTGTTCCCTATTCCATGTTGATCTGCGGTGTAATAGATCAGCCTTTGTTGTTTGCTCACTTTTTTCGGGTTTCTTTTTCGGTTTTTTTTTGCTTATTTTGTTTATTTTCTTTTTTCTTCTCATTTAGTGTGCTTGTACCGTTACTTCAGCTATTTGCTCATCTGGTACAAAAGTTAAAACAGTTGACTGTTCATCAAGATCAGCAATGACAAGATCATCTTCGTTATTCTCGTCATCATCTAACTCAGGATCTGATTCTTCACCATCTTCCTTCAACTTTCAACTTCAACTTTATTATATCAATAATATTATTTACAATTTGTTATTTACAGACCGATCCGCAAGTAGTCTAGCTAATCGGGGCGGATCAGGTGGACAACTCGTTTTCGTTGCCAGGACGTTTCTGTCGATAGCAATGATAGCCAATTACCTTAATTTTGTCCAGCTTTAGACCAACAGTGGTCAGACCATGTTCCTTAAGGTACAGATCGAGCTGTCCTACTTTCAGTTTTTCAACTGTACCATTCTCAGTGAGTGTGCTCCACCTATAGTCCTTGTATGTTAGCTCCTTTTCTAACTTTCTTTTCTCCTTAGCCTCCCTTTTTCTAATATCCTTCCTAATGTTAATATCATTTAGATGGTCGAGGTATTTAACGGCATGCTTTTCCTTGACATTGTAGGTTGCAGAGAAAGCAGCAATGGTATTTGGAATGTCCGCAGAGATGGCATTCTGTTCGTATAAGTCCTTCAGACATTTTCTTGGTTGATAATCGTCTGGAATACTACCTGTTGTTGGTGTTTCGTACACATCCATAAAATGCCCAGGATTTTGCTTGTCTGGCACAGGCTGAGGGATTCTCTCTGTTACTGGTCCCACCCATCTGTTGTTCGTACACCAGGAACAGAGTTTGGAGTTTGCATCTCCTTGTTCTTTACAGGCATCCCGACAAAATTAAAAAAAGAGCTCTCCTCGGACATGGTGGTCCTCAATAAAACTCTCTATCTTACTAAAATACGCCGTACCGGGTATTTCGGATTTACTGTTTTTTGAAGCATTTCGGTACGTATTAAGCTCAGAAGAATTAAAAAAGGATAACTCTTCGGGAGACTCACTCACCCTACTACTAATGTAATCCTCTAGGACAGGGGCGTCGTCTATCCTTTCGGCAACCTGCTTGCAAACGTGCCGTGCATTTTCTTCCATACGCTATTTCTCGTACTGTTCGTAGGAATGGAGAGACATGGCCTTGATTTCGTCTTCAGAGATCTTCGAATCGACGTACTTCTCAGTCCCATTCCAGCGTTGCACCGTCAACAAGAGCGTCTGAGATAGCCGAATTTGTTCGCTCGGCCTCGCTTTGCCCGCTGTCACCTCTCGAGCGATGACATCGTACTCGGTAATCCGAGTTGTGGATTCACACCAACTCAGCGTCGTGAAAGCGAACTTCATAATTAGAAACGCCAACGCCAGGTCAGATCTGCCCTTCTTGGTTTCACAGGTGGCAAGCAGAGATCGCTAACGATTTCAAGACACTGTTTGCAAGCATCGCTCACTTTCAAAATAGATTCGATTCTGCATTGAACTCTGCGGTGTCAACGGGACCATCACTGTTTGCTACCACGTCAACTGCATTTAAAATGTCTGATAGTCGGAATCACACGAGAGGCAAGCAGAAACTTATTGTGCTCAGACATTTCTGTTACCTCCGACAACCGCAGCATTTTTTTCAGCCTTAGTTTTAGATGACTCGCTCTTTGTTTATCATAGGAGAAAAACTTACAGTTATGTTCTTCGGTAATTTTGTCTAAGTCGTCCGACTCTGTCATATCATGATACAGAAATAGGTCATCGTGCAATCTAGCGTAACATTTGCCAAAATCCAAGAGAATAATCAGCATTTGTTTTTGTCTCAAGCGACTCAAGCAGAGAGCGTAATCTCTTAGGAGACTTAGAGTGAGTGAGTGAATGAGTCATTGCGGACTAGAACGTTGAAAAGTTTCGTTTCCTTACAGTGAATTCGTATACCTTACAGATTACTAAATGAAACAGCATAGGTAGAGTGTTCTAGCATAATCTGTGAGGGTCCTAAAGGACTCTGAGCCCGCTTTCACAAAAGAACAAAAACTGAAGAAATAGTAAATATTAAGACACTCGCGCCTCCTTATTTTGGTGACCCCGGACGATAAATTAATATAAATTTTTACTTGGCCTAATCCACATAAACTAAGTTCATTATTTCAGAAAAGAAGTTCGTCTACATCATAACTGAAACAAGTAAAGCAGAGGATCTGTTGAGTTTACCCGTGCTCCGTACAGTGATAAGACTAATAGAGAAGTGACTATAAGGCACTTGATAAATGAAGAGAAACATATCTCTTTACACTATTTTTCGTGCTCCCGTGCTGTTCTATTTGCAAAATAATCAAATAAATTCAGTGGTATTGCTCAGTGAGCTGAAAAATTTGAAGAACGCAGTAATGTTAGTAAGATGCATATTGCACGTGAAGTTTGGTCGCCGGTGAATCAGCTGAACCAGACCAGGTGAGTAGTGGTGGATATACTCTTATTACAATTAAAAATCTTTGTTGTGTATAACGTTAAAATATTTTCCAAAGACAAATAAAGTAATTAGTAGTATATAAACCCAAACCACATGTAAGCAACAATAGTTAAGAGTGTCTTATAATATTAATAACTTAGAGCTACCTTTTACATCACCGCTCCGACTGAACAGCTTCGCCATTCGTTTAGCGGAGGAAAGAAAAAAGAAACTGGCAACTACTTTCAGGCAAACATTTATTGATATTCCCACTGATAAATAAATGTTTCTAAAATTGAATAAATATTTTTTAAAAACACTCTAAAGCCTTGTGGTTTGCTTGTGACCAAACTAAGGCCATCATAGGGAACCAGTCCTAAATTTCAGTTGTTTATAAAACCCAATTGCAACCACATTCATGAAATTGAAAAGTCGATCCTGTGCTGGAATGATACAATGTTTCTACTTCTTTTGGTGTAAGACTATGAATGTGTTAATATTTATGCAAAAACCGAATGGAGTTGTAATTAAAAAAGTTTCTCGTGGTGAGTTTGAGTGAAAAACAGCTTACTGTGCAGTCATTTACTTCATTTATTCAGTTGGTATTCATTATGTGGTAATAAGGGCTACAAGGAACACCTTTGTTTGTTCAATTCTTTCCAAAAATTTTATTATGTTCTACGGCATAGTTTTAAAAGTGTTTTATACTGAATTACTCGGTGTTATCAGAGTGAACAAAAAATTACTAGTGGGACACACTTTGATGCATCAATAACAGATGTAAACTATAAACTTTTCCTTTTCAGTAGGGTAATGTTTAATTTTCTTTATCGAAAGACAACTTGAATATTAATACCTTTTTCTATAAATAGCAAGCTGAATGGCGAAGTAAACTAAAATTGTTACTGAATACAACCGTCTTGTTTATGTCAGCTTTATGTAAATTTCACCTGTTTCTGGCTCTACTTCACTACAAAAACCCGTTCACGGTAGAATTTGGTCAAAACTCGTCAAAACTTAAATGTAAAATCAAATTTGAAGTAATTCCAGTTGAAGGAGTTTTATATACTTTAAAACAGCAGAAAATAACTCGGTATACTGCCGACCCTTCCTATGTTATTTTATCTTATTTTTGTTTTTCAAAAAAAAAATTGATAAATAATTGAACTTATCTTTAGGTTTGGCATGCATTTTTTAAAAATTAAAACTAAAAGTATGTTCGGATTTTGGTCATTTTAAGTCGGTTATCGGTCGAAAACATCTAATAAAAATGCGACACGGAGATAATTGATTTGTTCTTTTAAAAAGCTTCTCAGTCCAATGAATGAAATCTTAGCGTACCTTTGTTTTGTCTTCAGTATCTCAGATTCTCATCGTTTAAAATGATGTTGAGCTACGACCAGCTTACACGGATCTGTTCCCATCTCTAAAAGAAAAGATGAAACACGAACATTTGAGTACGATCAAGCGCCACTTACGTGGAGATTTGCAAAAACTTCAACTTACAAGTAAAGCCTTCCCAAGCACTGTCTTACATTAACAGTCATATTTCTTATGCTCATATTCACCAAATTAACTGAGTCCAGTATAAAACTGTATAGTTTGGAAAAAACACGAAAAAAAATCCTGAAAAGAGGAATATCATTCTTGGAAGAAATGCGTAGCCGGAAAAACCCACGGTTGTTGAAACTACAATTACTGGCTTGGGCGTACACTTTGGTTTAATAATCGACCACTCCTTCGGCCAAAACTTACCTCCCGCCAACACAAATCAATAATTACACGAAGGTAAAACTAAAACATCGATAAACGTGATGTTATAAAACCGAATAACTTCGCACTTAATTTCATAGTTATCATTAGTTTATTTTATTTTGAGTTTTCTATGGCAGAGTTTCTTTACTTTCCTTCTTGTACTGACTCTTCAACACAGTAATTGGTATTCGAGTGAGCTTGTAAAATTCGCCGATAAATTATTGACAAAATTCAATTAGGATAAAACACGAGTAACCATTAACTTCATTTATTGTATTGTACAATTCAAAATTGTGTCTTGTTTGGATTTCGTCTGTTCGACATAATTTTGAATTGGCAGTATAAAAAGCAAGGCGTAGTGGATCTTGTTGGTTAAACCGTATAGTCTGGGGTTGAAAGCCTCGGTTAATCCTCATATTATATCTTAACACTATAGGCTTTTGTTTTTCTATTATATTTCATTTATTAATTATTGGCGAATTTAAACATTTTAAAATCTAACAATATACGGTAAAAACTTATTTTGTGACCGGGCGTTATATTTCTGACAGAGATCGGCTGTCTGAAGGTGAGATCTGTAGCATTTAAGCTTTAGTATTACTATGACTTGTATTATCGATCTGAGTGAAATACTTGTGAATCGTGTGCATGAAGTATTATGAACCTCTATTAAGCACAACAAAGGAATAAACTGTCTCCGTTGGAATAATTTCTTATTCCAGTATTTGATGTTATCACCCAAAGGATGTATCGTTGGTCATTTTATCGACTTTTCGGAACCAGAATGTTTTAAAGGAGAAATGGGTTGCTTGATCATTGAGAATGCGACAGCCGGTATTAGTGATGCACCAACTAATCTGAACCCCGCTATTCCCCGGAGGGCTGACATCGGCCATGCCAAAATGGACACCGCGCCAAGTCGCTAAGTTTTCGAGAAAACCAGAAAAAGAATTTGTTTGCCCTAGGATAATGAAGAAACTGATAGAGTGACTTTATTAACAATTGCTGTACAGTTGGCTGTTTCAGTATTATGCAAATTTCTACCCTCGTAGTTCTTTTTCTAACTTTTTATCGACTTTGAAAGGCCGCGCATCCAGTGCTAATTTATATTTTGTCATTGTGTTTGTGTTGTCGCTGGTTCCAAGGCTGTTATAGCAACGTTAATAGATGGATGCTTTGCATGATAGATGCTTTATTTTTCAAAAAACACTTACAGCCACAAGGCTGAATTACTGTAAGACTTACAATTTATAAATAAGTTTAAACTAAGGGGTTATACAATATAAATATAAATTTAAAGTTCAAAGTGCCATTAAAGAAAGCTCTAAATGCTGAAAACCTGGCTTAAAATAAAACTGTTCTTGCACCGGCCAGCTTTACATAGACGGAGAACGAAATCTTGCTTGCGCCTGAGACAATACATTCTGGTTCTTCTGGCAGGAAGGAGTTTGTGCAGGCTGTGTGGTGGGTTGTTGATGACGTTAGTGAAGAGTGTGGCTGTTATTGTCTCCCTTCTTTCAAAGAGCGTTGGAAGTCTTGACTCTTCCAGAGCTTTGCTGTAGGACATATCTGGAAAGATGATTCTTAGCGCCCGTCTTTGCAGCCTCTCCAGGTCCTCATTGAGATAACATGGGAGGGCACGGTGAAACACCGGACAGGCATATTCGAGGATTGAACAGATACACATGATGTAGAAAAGAATCAGCTCCCTAGGTGAAACCTGTGATCGTTGAGTTGCCCCAGAAAGTATAGTCGAGGGGATACCTTTGTAACTAATTCTGATACATGGGTGTTCCATTTAACATCACTACTAGTGTTCAGTCCTAGCAATTTTGCACTGGTTACAATCTGTAACGGCCTGCCATTAAGCACAATGGGATCAAAGTCTGAGTTATTGTTTGAAAAACCTATCCTCAGCTCTTTACATTTGGGATCATTCAACGGTAAACCGTCGTCACTCGATTGACTTGAGAGATCGTCTACAACTTGTTAGAGGTCACTCTTATGGCCCGTCTCTACTATCTCTGAGATTGAGAGATCGTCCACGAACTTCCACATGTCAGCTGTCGTGTCAAGGTCATTAATCATGATCAAGAAGAGCCAGGGACCCAGTTTGGCCCCCTGAGGGCCGCCGGCTGACACAGAGCGCCAATGAGAGTGACAGTCCTGAGCCAGTTTAACTCGCTGTTTTTTCTATCAATCAAGAAGTCAACAATCCAACACGCAATCGGCTTCGGGAGATTGCATGTCGACAACTTCTGCGACAGAATGTTGTGGTCGATTAGGTCGAACGCCTTGCGGAAATCCAATAAAACTGCTCTGGCAGTAGCTCCATTTCCGTCAGTGTTGACAGACCAATTGTATGTTACGCTAATTAACGCATGCGTGGTAGACGATTTACGAATAGTCCCGAATTGTCGACAGCTGCCTTGACGTACTTCTCCACAAAATTCTAGATAGAGTTGGGGTGAGTGATATTGGGCGGAGGTGTTTGTTGGCGTCTTTAATTGGTCTTTGTTTAATAACTGGAACGACGCTTTCCAAGATAACGGGAGGCAGCTCTCGCGGTAAGAGGAGTTGAGGATTTTGACAAAAGATCAGCATGTTCCTTTAACAGCGAGCTTGGAATACCGTCCGGCCCCTGCGCTTTGGTGGCGTTAAGCGCAGACAGCTTTCGAAAGACCGATAACTGCGATACTACTGTTATTTTGTCACTCACAGAGACGTTCGTCGATGGAGAGCTAATACCCCGAAAGGGATTATGGTAAGCGGCTCGGAAATCTGTGTTGGAATCAGGAAAACTGTGTTGATGTGGTTCGCCAGTTCACAGGGTGTTAAGCTGCTAACACCCTCCAGGTGATGGATGGATTTGAGCACATATCTCTGGATCCAGAGGAGTTAGTGACACCACCCAGTTTCTTTATTTCCTTCCACCACCCAGCCGGAGAACACTCCTTGAGGTGTTGTAACCTGCCCTTGTAATATTTGGAGCAACAGATCTTCCATTCACGATTGATTCGATTTCGCAGGAGTCTAAACCCAGCCTGATCTTCTTGGTTGAGGGCCCGTTGGCGTTTCTTTATCAACTTTTTCAAAACAGGACTAATCCACGGCGGCTCGGTAGGGTGCACAGATTTAGTTTTTAGGGGAAGAATAATGTCAAGGCCAGTTTGAACAATCGATTAGAGCATCGATACTTTTCCTTCACAGGAGTCTGCAGCGCTGATCATAGCTGGAACATCAACCTGTTCAAGATATGTCCGTATTGCCTGACAATTACTAGGCCACAGATCCCTAGAGATAACTGTTTGTTTTGGGTGGGACGCTTTGACACGCTGCTTTGGTTGCACTTCGACTGATCTGTGATCAGGTAGCCCGAAGTTAGGACGTTTCAATAGGTGTATCATAACAGTCCTTCAGGTAAGTGAGAATCTTGTCGAGGGTATTCCGTCCACGGCTAGGAAAATGGACGATCTACGTCAAGCTGATGTTGGATTTTAGCCTCTCGTCGTTTAGATGGTTCAGATCACCAAGCACTCAAGTTCCATTGAGCACTTTGTCAGATAGTCCAGCATTGAAGAATTAATAGCTTTTGGTGGATGATGAACGACTCCAGTTATAATATTCGAAACGCCTCTTGGGAGTCGAACTGGTCACAGTTTGACCCACAAAACTTCCAATAAGCCGCTTTCGTCTTCAAGATAGTCAAGGGCGGAAAAAGGGAATTGATTCTTTGACATACATGCACACTCCGCAATGAGTAGTTTCCTGTCTCGTCGGATGAGGTTATATCCATGCATTGCCACAGCAGAATCTGGAATGTGTTGTTGTAGCCAAGATGCCGTTATGCATACCAGATCGAAATCTGCAGTTTGAACTACGTGACTTACTTCATCTATCTTCGGGGAAAGCGACATTACATTGGACAAAAACCGCGATGGCACAAATTGATTATTTTGACCTTCTGTTTTATTGGTTGTACGCGGTTTGGTGGCGATGAAGACGCAGTTTGCAGGGTTATGACAGCGGGAATAAGCTTGTGCTTGGACATGGTTGACTTGGCTTTTGTTTGTCTCCCTCTTACAAGTCTCCCAGCTCTCTTTCCTCTATAACATGGCCACAGTCTCCTTCCATAAGTGCTTAGAAAGAACTTCGAGAAGTTAAGAGCTACTTTACAGCATAAAACTACTAAAACTAATTGATTTGGCGGAGCGACTAAAATGTGGCCATGCGAGGCGCCTACATAAACAAGTAAATAAAATCCACAAAATGCTGTTAAGGGGGTTTGAAATAGTTTTCTGTTACTTTGAAACGTTAAAAAGACAATTAATAGATCTGAACAGGCACTGGTTCTACTGGAGCAAGATTTTGTCTTTGCTATAAGCTTAATTATTTTTTAATCTAATTGGACAGTATTATGTTACCATGGCAACGCTTACGTATGTTTTTTAACCATCTTATTCAAGGAAAAACCTATGTTTTCGCTGTTACTGACGGTGAAAGTTTTTGAAAACTTCTACATGTGATTTGATTCTGACGAACGTTTAAATTGCAATGTTGAACAAAATTCTGTCAAGAAGATTTCAAGAAATTGTTGGTTTTTACTTTTTCCCTTGTCAGATTTTTCTTTAAAAGATGTCGAGAAACTCTTTTTCAGTTATGTTTAGTTTAGTTTATTTTTTTGTCACTATAAAAAATACTTACATACATACAAATAACAATACATACCATGTGACTGGATTTAGTAACAGGATGATAAGCGTCCCAATTGAGAACCAACCCCATAGTTTAAAAATATACATACAGCACAGGAAAAGCAGATAGCGGTACAATTAAACTACTTAATCTTCACCGCGGCAGATAGAAGGGGAGTTTGTCCATGTAGTGACTTTAGAGTTTGGATTTCAAGGATGGCAGGGTAGAACAGTTTTTCCAGTTCCGGGATAGATTGTTCCATAAATTCACAGCTCTAGGGAAAAAGGAAGACATGAAGTAATTTTGCTTGAAATAAGAGGTTACATCGAAGTTGTTTGGGTCGAAGTTTCGAGTTTGGTAATGGCGAGTAACAGGAATAACGAATTTTTCACAATGAATGTGAATAAAGCCAGACTTGAATTTATACGACAGATTGATGTCATTTATTTTCCTGCGATATTTTAAAGGTAGAAGGTTCAGAGATATAAATCTTTGTACATATGAAACTTCGCGGGAAGGATAGTTTAGGATGAGTTTGGTGGCACGTCTTTGGACATTCTCGATTGAAGCACGAATGTTTGGACGAATTTTCTATAAATAAAAAAATATCATAAATTAGGATTAACTGAACTGTTTAAACTTTACAGGCCATTACTCTGTTGTGTTTCAAAGGGTTGTGGCATTTCCATTGGATAAAAAAACTTATTTAAGTTGAAGTCCATTTTATATATTGAAATGTTGCTGTAGGAGGTAAAATTCTCCATTTTGTTTTGGCCACAGTGTTCTTGCTCCTCATTGATCATTTTCTTGTTGCTGATTGGTCAGAGAGCCAAGAACCCTGGTTGTGATTGGTTCATTCAACTGTCCGATTATAGGTGTCCGATTACAGGGTCTTGTAATCGGACAGTTTTTGCTGGCAGATTAATAAATATGAGTTAAATGAGCCAATCAGATTTGAGGAATTGTAATTTTTATAATAAAAATAGAAATTATCAAAAACGTCCCAGCGTACAAGGTTGCCATTTGTGCATGCTTTTTTTTTCAAAGCGCGCGCTCGCGCAATCAATTTAATTTAGAACCTAGTTTTCGTAGTATTTCGAATCACCTTCCACCCTTCTCCAGTAGCTTATATGGCATTAGCGAAAGCAATCCAAGTCTAGCTCGTGAGTTAAGGATGGTAGTACATCTAAGAGAAGCAAAACATATATTTTAAACCTCTGCTGCTTTATGGCACTATCCATTCAGAGGAAAAGCTTCAAGGGTCAACACAGACAACCTAGGAGATGCAGTTCCTTAGGCGGACTACTGGTGACCCGTATCATCGTTACGGCATTTTCTGCAGTCCATTCGTCACCGGAACGTTATGCGCTCGGGCAACCCATGCCCTCACAAACTTACTACTTGTTCGCCCAGGTTTAATGACGACAACCTACTTTTTCCTTTTTTCCAAAACTCCAAGTCCCGTGGTGACGGACAAATGGCGGCGGTTGCCGGTGCGGGATGGTGCTGGGAGCCACTGATAACACACCTGCACTCAGGCGGTCAACGTGGATGGCCGCTCTCTACTCACCGGGGCAAGGAGAGAGTTTGGAAGCAGCTTTGAGCTCTTTTGTAAAAGCGCTGCTCCAACACCATGGTCATTACATTTACGGGCCCGCAGTAATTGGCCAACACTGTTGCGGCGACCCTGCTCTTAATTCAGTTTAATAATAACAATTATTTATTTATATTTTTATGTACTATTATGGCGAAGCTAATAAAATAAAAATTAAAAAAATGGGGTAAGGGTCTAGAAAAAGTAACCAAAAAAATTTGCCTCATTCAGTCCTATCAGCACACTGCATTTTGATTCGGAATCCATCATTGCAGCTGAACAAAACCTGAGACAACATCAAAAGTAGAGTACGACGAACTATGGTGTATTTTGGAGTACGGACTGTGTGAGTAAATATGGACACCAGGAACAGCAACAGACCTGAGCTTATGACTGGCATTGTAGACCATGAACTGTTACGTTACAACAATGAGAATGCGGCCCTGAAAGGAACTCGCTTTGTCAAAACAGGTGATTTGAAAAAAAAACATGGCGAGACTACACCTTCTTTTGGAGCAGCAGGTAAAGGAACAAACCCAAAGAGGTTGATTGGGCTTCGCCATTCAAACAGAACTTGTTTCGTGGGTTAAACCGAAAGGAAACCGTGACAGGTTGAAGACGCTGTACACACAATCGAAACACTTTCTTTACAGAAGGTCTTACCATTTCTAATACCTTCTTTCAGCAGCAAGAAATTCACAAAGGAACTTGAATGCAACCTCACTCCAAACCACGGGCGGTGGGAAACGTTGGTTACGAGTATCAATGAGATGTTTAAATGACGCAAAATAACTCAAACCTTTGT
>JANRMR010191489.1:0-10639 GCA_025434825.1 Bergia sp. 'catenularis'
GTCTAGGCCTAAAGCCTGCTCCACCAGAGCCATAATGGACAGTACTTCATTCTGGTGGAGCAGGCTTTAGGCCTAGACCCCTTCCGTGACTGGAAAACTGTACACATTATATATATATATGGTTGAGTAATTTCAGTCACGCTTTGTTGGTCAATTTGAAGTCTGTAACTTACACCACTGATATACAATGCATCCTTGACAGCACACTTTCTAGAATTTTTCAAATGACATATTTCCCAAACTTCAGACCAAAACTCACATTTACATTAAAAGTATTGTTTAATTCTGTAACTATCAATGTTAAACCATTCTGCTACATCCCCTTGCTAAAAATCACTCAAAGCCAAAATTGAACGAGTGCAGAGATGTACATCCTGATGGATCCTGAGAGTAAAACCAGGCAAGGTATCCTGCAAGGGATAACTGCTGAAACTGAACATGTTACATGCTACCACTAACATATGACAGAGAGAGATAAAGGATTTACTATTTTCCTACAAAGCCTTACATGGCCACATCCATCCTGATGTCAGAAACTTTGTTGATTTTATATCAGTAAGTCATGGCCATACGAGAGAATCTGACTCTTCTGACAGTTCCTCTCCGTATGACTACTACGGTTCTTTTGAATTCTCATATTTCAATCATATTGTAAAACTTTGGAATTGTGTCTACAAACTATAATCCCCAACAAAAATAAGTGAAACACCCCACTCACCCCTGCACAAAGTTGGTTGATGAGCGCAGCAGTCATAAATTTAGTAACAGTTTTGCATCAAACAACATTGAAGAGGGGAAGGGAGTGTGCTAGTGTTTAACTATTTTTGCTGTGAATTGTAGCTCCCATCAGTATTTTTTCCTAGTTCAGATAAATTTAAAATTTTCAAATAAAATGTATTTTGTTTTTGCTGAAACATGTTTTTGACATACACATGATCTGCACCTGGGGGGCATTCAAAAAGTAAGTTCGTTCAAAATTCCCAATTTTTGACCCCTCACCCCTGTTTGTTTTTGTTCGTTTTGTGATGACCCCCCTCTCTGTATGTTTTGCTTCAAACTTTGACTCCCCCTCTCTCCCCCATAAATGAAAAGTTGTGAAGTGGCCAGGCCTAGACATAAAAGCCCAGCCAGTACCAGGATCTAAAAGACGTCCTTTAGACACAAAACACATCTAAATAACGACTTTTAAATCCCCAGTACCGGCTGGGAGACTAAAAAGAGTGCATGTTTTCTAAAAATGTGGTAAAACACATAAAAACCACAAAAAACCTTCTCAGATCTACAGTAGGAGAAACCCAGAAGAATAAAAACTTTGCTTGTTGATTTATTTCATAGCAAACGTATGCAACAGGACCCCCCCCCAGTTCATTTTAATTTGTTTTTTATTGACCACCCTCCCTCCTCTTTGGGCAAACATACTTTTTGAATACCCCCTGGGCCTCTGTGAGAGACTGCCTCAGTCACAGATCATAGACCCACTAATTATTTTGTCACTCTTTTATGATATTTTTATTCGTGAGTCTGGCTTTCTTTTCGAGTGTTGTATATTTTGTTGTGTATTAATTTTGTGTATTGCTGTTAGTTGTTCTTGTAAGATGTTCCAATAAAGCTGACAAAACAAAACAAAAGAGGAGAGGGGATTACTCATAAGATCGGGTGGAGACTTTGATCTGAAAATGTTTCAAGTCAGATGGACTTATCCTCAGGTAATAATTTAAGTTCAAATTTTCTAAAATATATGTAAAAGTCATAGAAAAAGTGTGTAAGTACTCAAAGCCCACCTCTGCATTCTAAGTTAACGAAAATCTCCACCCAAGGGATGAAAGAATAATCAAAGTCCCCACCCCATTCCATGTACCATCTCAAACTTAACAAATGTTGATAGGTGCATAATCATCAGATCACGATCTTCTGACAACTTCTTGCCATATTAGCTCAGGCTATTAAAAAGCATTTATTATAATTTGAGAAGTAAAACTATTTAATAATATTTATAACAATAAATTAGATGTTTGATGGGTCCTCTAGTTATTTACTGATTTAGTTATATATTCATTGTTTTAATCTATAAAATTTTTGAAGTTAAATGTGAAGCCAAAGTCCTGGGTTACTTTAAAAAAACTTATTAACAGCTTGATTCAACCCAAATTTCGAAAGAAAGCCACTTTCATACCTGCTCCTCATTTCTAATATTGCAAGGGATCGCTTTAACGGAGGCCTCGCTGCTTGGCCGAATGAAATGACTCAGTTCATCGGCAGCTTTCTGTAGTCTCTCTGATTTCCTAGAGGCAATAACAACTTTGCTACCCAGAAAAAGCAGTTCCCTTGCTATAGCATTTCCTATACCCGTTCCTCCCCCTGTTACAATCGCAACTTTACCTTCAAACAAACCAGGACGAAAGACTGATCGGAGAGCCGCCATTTTTGAAGGCAATTTAATTACTCCATGTAAGTCCACATGAAACTTCTCGGCTTGCACCGAAACGAAACGACCGAACAAAAGTTGATTTTAAAACAGTTTTGAAAAAATTAGAGAGGTGTTTTTGATGAATTCATGTAAAAATTGGTGCATTTGACTTTTGTGGTTTGTTCCTGTACCTGTCAATGCTTTACTAAAAAAAATGAGAGAGTTCAGAAGCCTAAGTCAGCTCTGGGACCCAAAGTCGTCGTAACTTAAGTCATCCAAAAATAAAAAAAATCATCCACAAAAGCTGGGCAACTTTGTGCGTCTTAAGGCGGCTTTGTGGGACTTAAGGCAATTTGAGGTGACTCAAGGCGACTGAAGGATAACTACCCCCCAAACTGGGCGACTTAAGGCGATTTAAGGCGACTTAAAGAGAGATCCTTACCCAAACCTGGGCAATTTAAGGCAACCTTGTGTGACTTAAGGCAACTTTGCGCATCTTAAGGCAACTTTGCGCGACTTAAGGCGACTTTGGGTCCCACAGTAGGCCTATAATTATTGATAATTTAATCTTTTCTGTTTTATTTTAGTTTATCAACTGTGCATGTTATTCTCAAATAAGCACGGGGTTGGACTCCTGTATGAAAAAAGGCAGGGATGATCGTCGGAAAATTTCAATTGAACACATAAAAGGTTCCAATCTGGATGTTGCTTAACCCTAAAAGGTATTAATCAAAAACATACCCTATTTAAATGGTGTCACGATTTTAAAAGTTTATGTTTCTCGTTCGCAAGACCATGTTCATGGGTCATCTTATCACTACCGACGGCCTCCAATCAAACCTTGCTATTGTTCAAGCCATCTTCAACATGCCCACCCCAAGCGACAGAGAAGGAATCTGCAGAGTTTTTGGTGCAATGAATTACCTCTGCAAATTTTGCCCACAACTAAGCAGCGTCACCTACCCGCTTCGCAATCTCACTAAGGATGATATACTCTTCCTTTGGTCAGCACAGCACCAGCAAGCTCTTGACGAGGCCAAGACCCTTGCAACCTCTGCACCATGTTTAGCGTACTACAATGAGAATTTCCCTGTCGTCCTTCAGGTGGATGCCTCAGATTACGGGCAGAGAGCAGCTCTCTTACACGCCCACCAAACTCCTCCCTAACAACACCTTCGACAACTCCTCTTTGCGTAGTTTATAGTTCAAAAAGCCTAACCGATACCGCAGCCGAGTAACGATATGCACAAATTGAAAAAGAGTGCCTTGCAATTGTGGAAGCCTTTAAAAAGTTCCACCAATGGCTACTCGGAAAATCAGATATCATTGTTCATACAGACCACAATCCGCTCTAGTCCATCTTTCAGAAAGACCTAACAGCAGCGCCAAAGCACCTCCAGAAGATGATGTTGTTCTTACAACGCTGATCAACCTCACCAAAGCCCATTTTGCACGCAACGGTGTCCCAGTTCGTTGTCTCACAGACAATGGCCGACAATTTATCTTAAACGAATATAAACATTCTGCAAAAACATATGGTTTTGAACATGTCACCACCTCCCCCTACTGGTCTCGCAGCAACGGCAAAGCAGAAGCGGCCGTGAATGATGTTAAAGCCACCATCAAGAAATCTGACGACATCTTTCTAAGCTTATCTAGCGCTATAGTGGCAAGGTTAGCGCAGTCGGTTAGATCTCAGACTGCCACATATGAGGTCCCGCGTTCAATCCCCGGCCACCGTCGAGGGTTGAATATTTCGGTGACTCAGCTTTCCATGCTTCCGAGGTCGGTAAAATGAGTACTAACATGCTGGGAGGTAGAGTATCACACTTTGTAAAGCGCATTTGAGCACC
This sequence comes from Bergia sp. 'catenularis', assembly GCA_025434825.1. Classification (NCBI taxonomy): domain Eukaryota; kingdom Metazoa; phylum Cnidaria; class Anthozoa; order Zoantharia; family Parazoanthidae; genus Bergia; species Bergia sp. 'catenularis'. The sequence goes on from JANRMR010191489.1 coordinate 4,261, forward strand.
AACTCCTACTCTAGAAAACCCCAACTACAACCCACGAGCAGATCTGGAAGGGTAACTAGAAAGCCAACAAGATTAGACGAATTCCACCTTTATTAACAAGACTTGCAACATAAATCTGAACCATTCATTGGGAGAAACAAATCGTTTGATAAATATCTAATTAGTTTTATCATCAGACGTTTAAATTACTACGTTAAGATTAATGTCAAATCCCTTATGACTTTCAGTCTTATTTTGGACAAAAGGGGATGTTATGTCACCGTTACACTGCGTCACGCCCATTAAGTAATATTCCTGCCAGGCGAGTTCCCGGATGGACTCGTGCTTTAGCAGTTTAGGTCAATAAAAACAGATGAAAGATTGAGCGCGACTCCAATCTGCTTTTGTGGCTTTTATTCGCTCAACAGAGACAACCGAAATTATCATACATACCTTTGTGACTATTGCAATAGCCTCCTTTATAGTCTCCCAGTGATCCACCTACAGAAATTACAGAGTACAAAATGCTGCAGCGAGATTGGTCTCTCAGAAGCCACATTTTAGTCATGTCACACCACTATTGTACAGCCTGCACTGGCTGCCAGTGAAGTTTCGCATTGAGTTTAAAATCATGTTACTTGCATTTAAAGCATTTTCAAAAATTTTATTTAATAATTCCATTCAATACTTTGCTTACAATGTTTCAAACAAAAACATAAAGAGAAGAAAAAATTAATACATAAAAATAATACAGCGGGTTAATTAATAGTTTTTAAATTTAGGAACTAGAAAGTGTGCACTGTGACTTGGGTTTTCGATTTCGGGGGTCAGTATATATCTTTTGTTTTATATAAGAGAAAAGAATTAGATTTAGAGAACCGAAAGCAAAGGCTTCCACCTTTATTGAAATTCCTTTTCAGAGAATATTTCTTTTTCGATAGAGGCATAGTATTTTAGTTGGTTCAAAAATGAACTCATCTTTGGATTTTTGCGGAGTGAAGCCAGCCTTCTAGAGAATTCCAGAAAGCGCGAGTTTTTTCACAGTCCCAAAAAAGGTGTATTAATGTTTCAATGTCTTTCAGACAAAAAGTACAAGAATTTGTATCCTTGACTCCTATTTTTTGCAAAAATTTATTTGTCGCAGTTCTTCTGTATAAGAGTTTAAATTGAAAATTTCTTAATGTAGTGTTTTTTGAGCAATCAAAACTTCTACAATAAATTGTTTCCCCGTTTCATTTGTTCTGGACTTTTCAATTCACAGTCCTTTTCCCAGATGGTTTGACTTTTTGTAGGTTTGGTGCATAGCTTTTCAATAAGAGCTTTATAAAATTCTTTAGTTGAAGATAAGCCAGCGATCGTTCTTTCAATTAAATTATTGTTGTCTTCTTTCTCATTGCCTTTTTCATTAGTGATTTTCTTTCGAAGATAAGACAAGCTGGACTGGGTAGCCCAGCGTATTTAAGAAATGAAGTTTGTACACCATATTTTGCTTGAAATTCTAAATGGTTCAAGAATCTGGGACTAGGGTTTTGCAGTAGAAGGTGTTTCACTTTTATAACAAAAAATGGTTTGTATCCTATCCGAATTAAAGAATTATTCCACAAGTATTACTCTGAGAAGTCTTCAAAGGGCTTCAGCTTAATTTCATAATTTATTTCTGTCAATATTTCCAATAGTTCTTTTGCCCATTTCATATATTTCCTTTGTTACTATTGTCGAAGTATTTTGTGATCCATATTGCTTTAAGGGCACGGTTAAAGGCAGCCAGATTAAACACTTTCCCTCCTCCATCTTTATAGTCGTTGGTCAAAATAGTGCACTTAATTTTATCTCCTTTTCCAAAAAATTGATCGCTAATTTCTTTTACCATCTTTTCACAAGTTCGGAGAGGTGTCAAGATGTAGACAAGCTGTGATGCCAGGAATGCTTTTATGACTGTTACTTTGCCAAATAAAGTTAATCTTCGCAGACTCCAGTTTTCAGTCAGTTTTTTACTTTTTCTACCTTTTCTTTAGTGTTCTCTTTGATTGACCTTTCCTCATTTGTTGAGAGGTATACACCTAAAGCTTTTACTGAAGAGGTTGTCTATTTTAACTTTCTCTCAGGTAGGTAGAGTACCTGTTTTGTTCCTTGATGCACCGATCCACATAGCTTCTGTTTTAGTGTTATTTATTTGTAAACCTGATATTTTACTAAAGCGGTCAAGTGTATCTAAACTCGCTTGAAGTGAATTTTTTGAGCCATCGAGAAACAGGGTTGAGTCATCATCATATTGGTCTAATTTTGCATTCAACTCCATTTATTTTAATTCCTTTGACCTTTTTGCCTTTTCTGATCGCATTCGCTAATATTTCGACACAGAGAATAAAGATATACGGAGAGAGAGGACATCCCTGTCTCACACCTCGTTCCAAATTAAAAAACTCAGAAGCCCATCCATTGTTTAGAACACAGCTTTGAATATCTTTGTAAAAAATTTTTATCCACCAAAGCAGTGACGGTCCATAGTTAAAATGATTAAAAACATTTTCTACAAAAGACCATTCCAGCGTATCGAAAGCCTTTTCAAAGTCAACAAAAGTCAATCTCTGAGTACCTAAGTATTCCGTCTATCATTCGAATATTTTCACTAATTGATCGAGCTTTAAGATAACCTGTTTGATCATTTTCAATTATACTACGTAAAGTGCTTTTTAATCGATTAGCATTACTTTCCCTGTAATTTTATAATCGCAGTTCAAGAGGGTGATTGGCCTCCAGTTAGGTATCAATTCAATTATTTCTCTTCTTTGGGATATCGGACGTTTGTCCAATTTATGTGTTGTATTTATTGCTTTGATGAAATAAGTGCATGGAAATGTCATTCCAAAAGATTTTATAGAATTCAATTGGAATTCCATCGTTTTATTGTTTTCCATTGACTTGAGAGCTTCTATACATTCTGTTTCCTTAAGTTCGCCTTTACAAGATTCTTTTACTTCTGTAGTTAACTCGCACTGTTTCTCTGATGGAAAAAAGTACTCGTTTTTCACCCCCTTCCCCCCCTCTCTGTAGTACTAGTACTTAGTAGTATCTTAAGTGATAGTGTTTGTGATTGCAGTGCAAGTTAGCTTTAGATAGTAGATAACCAAGTACCATTAAGTCTTATTCTTGTTGGATTTACAATGATTTGTGATCCAGGTTGAAGAGCCGCCTCATAGCAAAAACATCCCAAGTGACAATTGACTTTATATTAAAACTTAAATTCTTCAAAGGTTCCTAACTTTTTGTTTTCAAAACGTTTGGGAGAATTTAAGTTTTAATATGAATTAATTCTCACTTACGTTGTTTTTGCACTAGACTCTTCAATTTCACTGGGGACTTTTCAAAACACTGGGATTCTTTTAGAGCTACATTGTCGTCTAGGCTAATCCTGGCAATGAATGAAGTTTTCTGGTCACTTTTTTTAAGTCCAGCCGGATTGAAAGGGGAGGGGTTTGATGGTCGATGATTTTTAAGGGATTGCTTGCCATTCAAGCAATTTTGTTCTGGGTGGGAGTAAAATTGTTAAAACTGAGATCTGTCCATGCATATCGCAAGTAAAATTTTAAAGGTTATTAATTATTCTACATTTCGCTTGCAATAGTCTTCAAAGATTTCTATTTTTATTGAAGAAATACGCCTCATGTTACAAGCATACATGTGCAGGCATGTAAACAAGGGGCCTGAAGGGTGAGTACTCAACCCTCCTCTCTGTGGGCTGAAAAGGTCCACCCGAACTTGAACTAATTCGGTCAACAAAATGTGAACTTATGAAAAAACAGAGATGAAATGCCCTTTTTCTTCTTTTGACCTCTCCATATTCTTATTTTCCACCATAAAAATGCACGAAGTGCTATCCAAGGCATCCTGATTGTTTTTAAGTTCTATTTACCTTCACTGCTCACACGCAGCCCCTACCAAACATCCTGGCTACAAGCGTGGTATACATTACCACGACTACTCCCATTTAATTAGTGTAACTTGTGATTCATTTTCAGTTCAAGTTTAAACTTTTTAAGGAAAGTGGAACACCTGGTGAGGTTATCTGTAAGTGTGCAAAGCAGGAGAATTGTGTTTTAATTGTGATGGGTTCCCGAGGAGTTGGTACAGTCCGCCGCACCTTTCTGGGTAGTGTGAGTGACTGTGTAGTGCACCAAGCCCACATGCGCATGCCTGTCGCAGTTGTTCCACCACCAGATCGACATGGTGCAGACAAAGGCCACTGATGAAGGCCCTTCTTAGGTTATTCTTCAAGATGTGCCTCCATGATGTGGATTTTTGGGTTAAAGCAAAGAATGAAAACGTAATAGTCACTTCAAGTCAAAATTCTAGTTTTTCTTTAGTTTAGTATCATCTTCGTTGCTTCATTCTAAGAGTACTGAAAATGCCTGCAGACTTACATTACGGTAAATTTTATAATTAGTCAAGTTTTCGGTAGTTGTCTACGAGATTTAGAGTATACAGGTCAAAACATGTCTCATCTGGATTGTGTTTTCTTTCAGCTGGGAACTCCGTCAAAAGTGACAGTGAAAGGAGAAAACCTTTAGAAAACACTAATTTATCTTGCTATGCTGAAATGTGGGCTTCTTGGTATATTGTATTAGTCTCCAAAATCTGTGCATCACCACGGAGAAGACCATCATTCTCGTTTTTGTAGACCGGTGTTGCATGAACATCAAACTGTAGACTGTTACAACTGCTATATCCATAACGAGCTTTTATGAAATAAAAATACAAGTATGCCAGATTGAGGTTTATAGTAATTGCTTTGTAACAACCTTATGTACAGTCATCACTTACTCACCCTTTTTTCATAAGAATGTCTACTTTGTGGACAAAGCAAGGGCGTAGCCAGAAGCTGTTGGAAGGGGATTCCAATAACAGATAGGGTGGGATTATCGAGGGGATTAGGATATTTCCCATGAGTTGCTTCAAGTTGGATAGGAGGGGGAAGGGAGGGGGGGTGGGGGGGTTGGTTCCGTGCAACCAGGAACCCTCCCCTGGCTACGCCCCTGCCAAGGATAAGTATACTTAAACTGTTCGGGATTTGAATCTTAAATGTGACTAAGTTTTCATTTTAGGGACATTTTAAAAATTATATTTTCCATTGTAATTGAGATAATATTTTATCCCATCGACATTTTCTTTATAGTTAAGTAACAACTCTTTCCTTTGTCATTAAATGTGTGCATTAGATTTGCACAGGAGTATATTAGTAGGAATATATATCTCTTAGCAGTGCCAGTACTACAAATGTGAATGAACCTATTTGCGTGTGAAGTTATTTTTAGATACTTGTCCCGCAGACCGATCCGCGCGCGTTCGAAAATAGCCACGCACGATTGGACAGTTTTGTTTGATCGTGCCATCGTGTGATGACGATGCGCTAACGTGAAGATGACCTGACGCAAGTTCGCGCGCCACGTCAATTTCTGCGCGCGGGATTTATTTCTAAAAATAACTTCACACGCAAACAGGTTAATTCACGGATATGATATAGTTATAAACTCCTACTGATATACTCCTGGCTTACAAAGTTAGCCAACCAAGAGATCCCGGGTTCAACTTCCGTCCTGGTCATTTGGGTACCTATTTTTGCCAACACCGTAAATGGTGTGGTTACGCCATTGATTAACTTCGTGATAAGAGTAGAGTAGATCCAGATGCTAGCGGTCTGTCACCTCAGCTTTTACGAATTGATGCATGTTAACAAGCACATAAGAGAATTTTGCTTTGAACACCCTAAACGGTACAAAACCCCGGGATTTAACCCCTACGAGGTACGACTAGCATCCCAGTTCCTGTGATTATAGGAAATCCGGTTGTTCGAAAGTCGCTTAATAATTAGCACTAACCCGAGGTTAAAATTTTAACCTACGGTTGGGTTTCCTTCCTAATAGATGGATTCGAACTCTCATTTCTGGTTTACGTAACTGGGTTTCCTTTGAGTGTTTCAGCGGTATGGTGGCCCATTGTTCTCATAAGAAAATAAAAGAAAAACAAGCTATTCAGCGAAAAAAAAATTGAACGTAAATTTTAAAATCGATAAAAAAGCGAAAGATTCGAATGTAAATTTTAAAAAGAAAAAATAATGAAAAAAAAATGAAAAGTAAATTTTAAAAAAATAATTAAAACTATGGTACGAAAAAAAGATAGAGTGAAAGCGAAACCAATACGAAATAATGTGAAAAAAATACGGTGAATTGAAAAAATGTCCTGCGAAATAAATGAAATTACACGGGTGAAAAAAAAACCAAAACAAAACAGTAGAAGGAAAAGAAATGGAATTATAAAATGCAATGAAAATCAAAAGTGAATTCATTTCGCTATGAGAACGCTGGGACGCCACAGAAACTTTGCGTTTTAAAACCAAAGTAAA
>JANRMR010191500.1:0-10638 GCA_025434825.1 Bergia sp. 'catenularis'
CAACGATCGAGTGTGGGTCAGCTCGATCGTGGCCAATTTCTTTCCATCCTTTTGTCTTCTTATGGAGGGGGAAAAGTGAGGGACTGAAAATCGTCGAAATGGCTTGAAATCGTCACCACAGAGCAAGAAAGACACAAACAACACTTCAGGCAAGTCAAAGTTCCTTCATTTCATTATTTACAGTGATAACGGTGAAACTCGAAATCCCCATACAAAGTCTTATAAATTTGCTTGATGCCATACATCAACAACACTCATTCATAGTATTGGCCTCCTGTGCAGTAACTAAGAAACGGATAAGAAACAAACCAACCTCTTTGATAACACCTTTAGCATGTAAAAACGTTTTTTACGCAACAGTATGAAAAAGGAGGCCATTACAGCTTATGACAAAAAAAAAGTTAGGCGACTCAAGCATCTTGCATCAGCGCCGTTGAGATTGGACTTTCGCTCCTCTTTGTGTGAGCTGGTTCGTATTTCGTTTCCAAATACTGAACAGGTTGTTTAGTGTACGCACTCTTGCCAGTGCAAATTGTTTAATGTTAAAAACTAAAGCGGTTCGAGTTTTAGGAAATGTAACACCTTCAAACTTTACTTCAGGAATAGTAGGAAAAAAATTAATATAGAAATTCCAGCTTTCCCAAAAATTAGCTTGACAAGTAAATTTTCAGCAGGATTGAGGGGAAAAAAGCGGATTGTTTAGAAAACAGTGGGGGTGGCTATTCTGCGAGTTGCGCACTGTAAATTGCGAGTCATCGATTTACGAGTTGCGATTTGTAAGTTGCGAGTTGCGGGTCTGCAAGTTGCTAGTTGAACTTAAATATGTTGAATGGAACACAATAACAAGCCAACAGGCATTTGTTTTCAATACAACAAAACGACCAACAGAAAAGTAAGATAAAAAAAAATTAAAAAACCACTCCTTACAGCAAATCCAAAAGGCAGAGCAACGATAGCGTCTAATTTCAATCAATATTTTGGCACCAATTCGGATAATAATATAAATGACACGTTTAATCTGACGATGAAAGCATTTTGCTCTCAAACGCTATTTTAAAAAGTTTTTCAATCTGTTGTTTTCGCTAAAATATTTTATCAGTAGGTACTCGAGTACTCATGGCACAGTTAGAATCATGCTGTCTAGAACTCGTGATAAAAGTAAGTAAAATCATGGTGTAGAGTACTCGTGACACAAACTAAAAAAATCATGTCGCAGATTTCACGCACTCATTTAGTATTTAAGTGACGAGCTGTTTGTGCTCAAAAAGTTTTTCAATAAATACTAAAGAGCTAGTTGCTCAAACGTTCTTTAAATTTTAAAAAAAAAACTGCTGCTAAAATATTTTCAAGAACGGATTTTTGAAACAGTTGACCAATTCTCCAGGCGCGGGCTGGGCCATGCAGCTGCTTCAAAACCTGTCAGTTCTTTTTATTCCGTTTTCTGTGTTCGCTCGGGTTAGACTTGTTTCCAGTTTAGATTTATCATGTTGAATCCAACTTTAGCTTATGCTGTTACGCATTTTTAAAATAGCAACACATCCTTTAATGTTTTTACATGTTTAAAATTTCAAGATACTAACGCTGCAGTAAGCGGCGATCCCTTCGGTCATTTTTTTGGTCCTGTTCAATAAATTTTCATGATCTTTCTCTGTTGGTTTTCCCTCTGTTGAGATTTGGTTCCTAGCATGCGTTTTCGGTGCTCACCCCAACCGAAACTATATTTTGGTATTTATATCATTTCGCTGTTCAGTTGCAGTTCCAGCAGTGAATGTAAATTTCCGAATTGTCTGTGTAGATTTGTATTAGTTTTATAAATATCTGTCAATTGAAACTGTTCGACGAAGGAGAACGCAACACTAATTTGGGATGCCTGTGCAAACTATAGTGCTGTCGAAATGGTTCGTCCACGAAGATTTACCTTTTTCCAGCCATTTCGAGTTTATAATTTGCGCGCGCAGTATGCGGATTTCAGAACGCGAGAAGGAGCACGAGGTTGTGACGCCGTTTTAGTTGGTTGTGCAGAAGTGTTTAGTGTTTTGAGATAAGTTCAGTCGAGTTGTTTCCTTTTTCAAATGCAATGGTGTTTCAAGCTATGTTAGAAAATGTTTAACAAGGGCTCAGGAGCTTGTGTTAAACAGTTAACGGAGTATTCTTGGAGTTGGTGTGATGTCGAAAACCTTGAGTCAACCGTTGTATTCTATCCTGTCTGTAGCCATTGATCAATGTCCGTTGCTTATTCAGTTCAACCGAGAGATTCGTTGGTGACAATTGTGGAGCAAGTGAAGAAATAAATTCTTAAGTTATCAATTTTCATTATAACCACCAAAAAACTATTAACTAAGATGTGTCGATTTTTCAACAGCGTCCTTCATTTTCGATCCATTAAGCCGAACGCAATTTATAACCTGAGATCACTGCTAGTTTATAGGCTAAAAATTTGCTGTGAAAAAGCTCGGAGAACTGAGCTCATCGGTGAAATAGTTGACCAATCTTTGCACTTGAACTGGTCAACGATAAAGTTAGTCGGACATTTTCTAAGTCTACAAAATTTTCTTGAACCTCTAACTTTTTTAGTTTGACCAATTGTGACAGCATTTGAATAACTGGAGCTTGGCCATGACACATTCCTTCACACTAATTAACTGTAGATGACGAAAAATAAGCTTGATAATTCAAACTTTGTTTTAAAGTCTAACTTGCAACTCGCAAATCACAAATCACAGAATTGCAACTTGCAACTCGTAATTCACAACTTGCTCCATTTCAAAATTCACAAGATAGAGGAACTGAAGAACCTGAAATTTTCGAACGGCACACAGTTTTTGAAAAGGCACAGAAGGCAATCAAGCGAGTCCATGCCTGTGACGTCATTGAAGGAAATTTTCAAGATGGCGGTCTCCACGCGTCCTAAAAAGGGCTGGTTTGTAAAACTGGACACAACTATGTTGCTGAGAGCCGAAGGTCCCTAGCCTTTTAGTAAACCCTCAGAAAAGCAGGGAAATCTATTTTTGGTCGGTTCTTAGGCGGACGACCTCTTAATACGATATGATTTATTAATAATTATATACATGTAGCAGCAACCACAACACAACTGAACGGATTGAATATCTATTAAGCTTGACAAGAAATTCTTGTTTCAACTTGTTTTGCTGTTGGACGACTTGAGAAAACTGCAGCAAATTTTTCAATCACGAGAGTCTCTTTTCAACAATCCATACCTCAGACTAAGAGGCGATTTCATTTCATACCGCCCTCATATCTGACCGATTTAATAAAAATGTTATCTTTTTCTCGGTCGATTTGAAAGAAACTCTATGTTGGAATGAAAAGTTGGACTAAAGACACATTTTTGAAGTCACTGCTTCTTTTTTTTCTGGTTGGTACTTCATTTTAGGGCAACCGTTTTCGCTAAAGAACTGATTAAGGTCTTCGGTGCAACCTATAGCCATTGGTCTATTTACAAAATACTGTACAATTTCCTTAATCTAGTCACCCACCTCTACTTACATATTTAAATCCCCTTCGAATAAAACCTTGTGGTTCTAGAACAGTAAAAAAAATCCTGTTTTTTTATCTCCACAACCATAGGGAATCTGTTTCCAAGTAAGAAGTAAAAATAGCGCACACTGGTACAAAATGCAAGCACTGTACAATTAAGAAACATTTTTCCGTAAATCCTTATCTACCAGGTAATTTCCATTGCTTTACCTTTCCTTGAATTTTCTTCCATCAACTTCTACAATTGCTCCCTTAACCATAATGCCCTGACGAGCGAAATGTTTACTGGCAGTACTGTGGATCACTCTCAAGATTGGTGTCATGTATTCAATATCTGAAAAACATAATTTGTATGTACATGTTTGATCTACATGTATAACATTTTGATATTAAACAATTTAAAATCTAATTTTAGTATCGTTTTTCACTGTCCCATTACTTCATGGTGCTAAGGAACGATCGTGGTGGGGAGTGGACATTTACTCCCATAGGTACAGTCAACATCAAAATCAACAATTTCATTTTCTTTAGGCTGGGCTTACAAAATTAGTATTTGTAATCAAATGGTGACGAGTGAAATTAGGAAATAATTTCACGCGCATGTTGTCAAAATCCTGATAATTTACAACACGCAAGTGAAATTACTTCCGAATTTCACGAGTTAACATTTGATTACATATTAATATCATGGGTGCCAAATTACGCTCACAATCGCGGGTTTTCTGACTTGTTTATTGCAGTCAAGATCTCAAGTATTGAAAAGTTTAAAGCAGACAATTTTCCGAGTTTTTCTACAAAATGACCTTTAGAATACTTCTTGCTGTTGTTAAAACGTTTTAACGTTGATTCAATTTTCAAATATCCCTTACCTTGGCTCAGTATAGTTCGTCATGAATGAACTCGAAATACACTGCACAAGTCCGCTCGACGCCATGTTGATGTATTTGACGATTTGATTTCGTGTTAAGACGTTTTGAAGTACATGTTGTCGCTAAAACTTTGTTGTGTGGCCAAAGGAAATTGGCCGAGATGAAACTCCAGCAAAAACAAACAAGTTTAAACCTTTGAGACCTTGGAAACATAATGGCAGACAATTTAACTCTGGGCGCCATCCATGGATTTGAGATTCAGCCAAGCGTTGCTATGGCAATTTTGTAATTTCACATGTGAAATTACAAATTACCGCTGAAATTTCGCGTCAAAATTAAGGAGTAATTTGTCACCCATGGTATTACACTATAAATTAAACCTACAAACGGCAAGGTTACTGTAATTTAAGATGGAAGCGTTTATATTTGATAGCAGAATTAAAGTCATTAAATAGTAATTTCATATTTACAAACTGATAACAATTGACAAAAGGAAAAACATATTAGTCCTGAATGTTTCATAACATAAATCGTTTTTTTTTTTAAATACAGAGCAAAACTTTTTTATATTCCATGTTTAAAAGGGTTTCTCTTCGGTTTGCTAATCTTGTTCAATGTTATTTCATAATCATCCCAAAACCTCTAATCCTGAGCAGTCCCTTGTTGACTGTTACATTGTACATGTGTCTGTCAATCATGTCACTCTGAGGTAGAGTGCAGAACTGGATCACTTCCAGAACAAAAATTAAAGTATTGTGAGCTCTAAAGCATAAAAGAACATTTGAAGCTGATAGATTGGAAAATAGTCCATGAGCCAAGGCTCAAAAAATTCAAATTCGTAGCACCTTCCATGGAACAGAGTTGTCTTAGTGTTAAATTAAAGCTTAGAACATGTTCTTGAATGTTCAGCTTGTTTCCGGGCGTAAAAAATTGCGCATGAAGAACAAAAACAGATGTTTCTGGGAGGAGGGAGGGGGGGGGGGCTTAAATGGCACTTGTGGTATTTAAGTAAACGAAAAAGAGTAATATTTCTAAACCTTTTGATTTAATTGAAGTCTTATTTGTAGAGTACATTTGTACCTATGTGAAGCTTTTAATGACACGTGCATTGCCATGACAACCGTTGCTAGGGAATTTTTGGAGTATATAACGTAATTGCAATATAAACACATGTTTCAGTAGCGTGTGTAATGATTATGACAGTGTAGCTAATTGCTTCGATTGATATTTCATCTTTATTCTCTTTCCGTAAGGTTTAACGATTTCAATTGCATGTTATTCTGGAGAGAAAACTACAGAGACATTATTGCATTTCCTTAGCAACCACTGTTTTAAATATTTGTAGCTCTGCTTAGATCACGAAAACTCATTTTTTGTTTTGCATTTACAACTTTTAAATGCCATATATACTTGATGGCAATTAAGGTAAACGGTGACCAAGAAAAAAATCATCTAGTCAATTGAAAATAAACTCCAGTCACGGGAGCCTTACTAATTACGTCTTTGTGACACTCTCATCTTCAACTTCAATGTCAATGCTTTTCATTCTAAACTAGCCCAAAGGCCTCCTTCTTGCATTTTTTTTGTCATAAGCACTTACCGAGTCAAAGCATGAAGGCTTCGTAGTGCTTTGCATACGTCGATTCCAAGATGATGGCCGCATCATGAACGTCTACTAGTCGCTAGTGTTCCACTCTTATAACAAGCCTTGCAGGGATGTCTGTTTGATGGTAACAATTTAAAACTTCGAAATCTGCCTCCTATTTTTACGTGCACAGTCCCGATAATGGTGCCACTTCGTGCATGATTTCTCGGGTGCAACATACAGAGTGGGATCCATAATTACGTGTTCTTGTCAACATCTGTATTGGAGCTATTGCGTCTAAAATGAAGTCTGTTCCAGTTGGCAGGCTAGGGAATGAATCTACTTTTTCCTCTAACAGCTTTAGCAGCGCAGCTTTGTTCGTTATTGCCAAAGATCCGTCGAGTGCTGCTAAGGACCATGGAAATGATCAAGTTCATAAGTCAAGAGCCTTCCAACGTCTATTTTGCGGCTCTGTCTGGCAGTCACCAGCAATCTCACAAATAAAAATCTGTCCGCTTTTAGAATATAATCTCTCTCTCTTGTCTTCACTGTTGTCGTCTTCCGAGCTTTTTTCAGCTCCAATTTTGAAGAGTTGCAGAAAAAAGCAGTACGACTGGTTATGAATCTCTTTTCAACAAACAACATGAATGTAGTCCTACCCTTCTCATTAGCCCGAATAAGATCTTACTTCATGTTCTCATCTGCAATATACCCAGAACAGATCTTGATTAGTTTTTCCAGACGGTTCAAATGGACTTCTCCAGCTGATAATTACATCCATCACCTTTCTTGCATCTTCTTCCTCCTTCGGCTTCTTGTGAAGAATACTGGTTTTCTGTGAACCCCTCTTGCACGTCTTTTTACGCTTGTCATGTTACGTCATTTGTCCACGGGAATGTGCTGTGAGCATCCGTCGCTGGACTACAACACGTTTTAAACTGAATCCAAGCGCTATGTCGTTTTCAAATGTTGCTTTCTAATGTCAAGTTGAACACTGTTTCAACCATCTCCCTTTTTTCTGGGCGACAACTAAAAACAAGTTCATATTGAGTTTGATTTACAGGCTATCCAAATCACAACTTGACATTAAATAGGGCTTGCAGAGCGAAGGCCCCATAGAATAGTGACTTTGTGAACGTCGAGGGAAGGGGCGCGGGTTGAGGGGGTCCGGGGGCATGGTCCCCCGAAAAAGTTAGAGTGGCATGGTTTCCTAGGAAAATTTTGAAGAGTTACGTTGTCTCGAACGCCATTCCTGCATTCTGAGAGGATTTATGGGTGTATTTTGCTCACTTCAAACAACATTTTTAGATGCTGTTTGCCAATATACTTGGCTTGTTACAAACATATTCCATTAGTTCAAAAGCATACCACTGGCGCTGATATTGCAAATTTGCATTGAAATTGATAAATGATTTGTTTAATAGTGGATATGTGACCGGTTTACAGAGGACGTTGACTGCATGCGCTACACAAACTGGAAGACGACAAAAAAAAAACATTGCGTGACAGTCCCTCCCCCTCCCCTCCCCTCCCCTCCCCCCTGCTCCGCTGGCACTACTAAATTCTTTCTGTAGTCTGTTTTGTAACCTGGACGGTCTGTGGTTTCGTGCTTCAGTGTTTTTTTTCTTTATAAGTAACTAAAATCTATTTTTTCAGCAGCTCCAACAATTTTTCACCTTCCTTTTACAATGCTGTCAGACTCTACGTACTGTCGTAGCTCGTCAAATGCATTGTTTTAACCGATTGTAGGACTCGTCCTCTGTGCAACAGTCACTGTCCACTTTCAAGCTTGGTAAGTGCTTCTCACCGAACGTAGGCCCTATAAAAAGTACGTTGGCACTTGATCGTAGGCGCTACCATAGCTTGACTCTTAATGCTATTGACTCTTCACTCATCTTTCCTTATTTGTCCAACTTTCAGTAGTGACTTGCTATTCACTTAAATTCAGGGGCTCCTTGGTTCTTTTTCCCTTCACACGTTACACTTAGTCTTTTGGCAAATAATGCACTTATTAACGTCAGTTGCTGGGATTTGAGATCTGCAGACGCAGATCCTTCAGGAACATGCCTCCCCGCTTTCTTCCGCCCTTGCAACATCCACTTTGAATGTGTATGTGCCTACGGTACCAACCCCTTGTCCTTCTTCCGAGAATCCATTTATCACTTCCCGTTTTGCGTCTTGTCTTTTACTAACACAGCTTTCAAATGTCTTTTAGCTTTTTTCGGTAAAAAATTCAGTAACACCACCTCTCACATGGCATTGGCATTTGTCCCAATTTGGACAACTGCTATTCAAGGAACGTTTCCTACGAACAAGCTAAGAGCGGCAACTTCTACCATAGTTCGTCATAGTTAGTCTTACAATACAATGAATAAATACAGTAAAAGCAAATAAAGGTCATTGAAAGGTACTATATGGAGTTTAAGTGTATTTGGGACTACAGAAACCTATACAAAACAACTCAAACGTGCATAAAATATTGATGATCAGATACTGGTTTGTTCTGCATTAGAGCGATAGTTTAAGAATTACAGCTCATTTTACGTTACTAGGAATCTTACAAGTGATTGTAATCCTCACCCACCCATCCTCAGAAACACCTACTTTTCTCCTCTGTGCGCAGGTTTCACGACTGGAAACAAACTGGACATTAAACAACAGACTCCAACCTTTACTACAATACCAAGGAAACTGTGTTTCATTGGGGGTGCCACATTTCAAGAATTGGCTCACGGAACTTGAGCAATTAAAATAGCTCACTGAAAATTATTATTCTAACTTTACATTTTTCTCGGTTGCAGCAGCAGCTTGCACTTGTTCAATAACTTTGGTAATGCACAATTCCTCACTCTTGGTATGCACAGCTAACATGTATCTACAATGAGTCATTTTAAACGTACCTTGTGATTTCCACTGGTACAATCCCTTGTTGATTTTCAATGCTTTTAACTTTTTGTGTCCACCATAAGTTTTCCTTTCAGTTACTTTCTGGCGCTTGTCATGTCGCAACTTGATGTGGAAAAAAAACATAGTTATACATGTACATGTACACACACAAATACATCTTAATATAGAATACACACACACACACATATACATATTTATCTGTGTGTGTGTGTGCGTGTGTGTGTGTGCGTGTGTGTGTGTGCGTGTGTGTGTGCGTGTATGTGTGCGTGCGTGTGTGTGTGTGTGTGCGCGCGAGTGTGTGCGTATACCACCTCAAACTTTCAATAAGGTAGCAGCTTATTTTTTCACCTTATACATAAAAATAGCAATGTCCTGTAGACGTCTTTTATATAAGGTTGTTATTTTAGCTCTGATTAAAAGTTCACATTGTGGTGATCTCCAGTCATTATATACTGCCCTCACCCCTCTCTCATTAATACGTCCTAGTTTGTTGCTGTCCGACTTTCTGCAGAAGTGCCACGTTAGTCCACAGTACGTAAGATAGGGGAGAATAGCAGCCTTGTATATTCTTAGCTTCGACTTGACTGGAATGAGCTTGCGCATGCGCATTAGTATTCACACGCATGAACTTGCTTTATTACACGCGGTATATATGTGCTCCGAGAACGTTAGCTTATGATCAATTGTGACAGCTAGTAGCTTTAGTTCATCGGTTGCTTGGATTTTCTTCCCTCCTATCTCCACAGCTAGCTGACACGTCCTTTTTGGATATGGCCATTGTTTGGTATTTGCTCAGGTTTCCTTTTAGGTAGTTCTCCTTATACCACGTAGAAGTGTTTGTCCCATCAGTATTTATTTCCTGTATGGCTTGTTCTGGTTCTGTGTGTAAGAAATACAACTGATGGTCGTCAGCAAATGATGATAGCTGGCTTTCCGTTCCACATAGAATATGTCATTCTGATTTACATTCCAAAGTAATGGACCCAACGACGACTCCTGTTGACAACCTCTTCTGATCTCCATCCACCTGCTGGCTGCTGGTAACATCACCCAACTTAGTCCTGTTTATTCTCCCGCTGAAATAAGATCTCATCAAGTTCAGAGCTTCCTTACTCAGGCCATGGGCCTTTAACGTAGCAAGCAGTACTATAGGGTGCAGAGTATCAAATGCTTTACTCATACCAGTACCAAGAACCCCGGCTGTGTGTCCATCGTCCATACCTTTTTTCCAGTCCTCTACCAGTCGAATGAGTGCCGTTTCACAATTGTAGTGCTTTCAATAGACGGACATAAATGGGTCAAAACTGTTCTCAAACATGACACCTAGCTGTTTTCCGATGATATGCTCGAAGATTTTATCAACGGTTACGAGTGTCGTTACCGGTCTATAGTTGGTTTTATCCTGGTGGTTATCTTTCTTAAACACAGGTACCCCCACTCACCCATCTTCCATTCCTTAGGCCATGTACTGTCTCTTGTAACTCTGTTGAATATGTGCGTGAGAGATGGTGCTATTTTATTCGTCACAGGTGTCAAGACCTTCGGGGAAGATTATCATGTCCTGTTGCCTTGTGTGGGTTCAAAGCCTGTAAAATGTCGTCCAACATAACGTCGCTAAAGTTGAACGAGCTTACAACGTTCCTTGTGCTAATCTTCCTTACGCTTGGGTGACCACTGCATTCTTCTTCGCTTACGTTCACTGCTTCGTCCCCTCCTATAGTGTCAACTGCTTCGTCCCCTCCTATAGTGTCAGCTGCTTCGTCCCCTCCTATAGTGTCA
>JANRMR010191511.1:0-10636 GCA_025434825.1 Bergia sp. 'catenularis'
GATGACAGTGCCAATTAATGTTTTAATAGCACATGTGCTATTAAGGACTTAATTACACGGATTAAAGAAAAATACACAATAAATCAACCAATCAGAGCCTTGTATTTTTTTGTAGGTGTGGTATTAATTAGAAAACATTACGAGATGGTTATTTTATGATCACGTGGCAACGTGTTGTCATGATAACCGAACTGTAAGCAGCAGCTTTGCTAAATTTATTACATGCTTTGTTTCTTGTTGTTTATTGGAAATCATTGTTTCAAACTTAAACACTTTTAGCACTTTCAAGACTTTGTTTGGGTTAATTAAGGCAGTCAGGTGAGGTCATTGAAATTACGCAATACTGCATGACCATTCAATTCCAACTTGGCGCCAAATGACATCATTATGACATTATTACGTTTGAAATGACTTGCCATATAAAAATATTCAAGTTGGGATTTTTTGGAGTTCATTTTTTTTAAATACAATACCAAAATTTAAAACAATAATAGGCTTTTTAATACTATTGAGAAGGCTCTAGCGCTCTTTAGTTCTCAACTGTTATTTTTTTAGATGTATCATTGATTTCCAAGTTTCATAAAAGTAGCACAAGACTTTCAAAGGAATCGGAGATCTTTTCCATTTCGACGTCATTGTGGCATAATATGGTTACCGCAATAACGCAAAACTCCAGAGCACGTGGATATCTACGTAACTGCCAACTCCCAGCAAAATCTAAAAAGCCCAGTTTGAATAGGGTTAAGATCGACAAAACTATTTCAAGAGGTTGAAGGTACTTTCTACAACATGTTATTTCTGGTTTAAACGTGATTTGTTCCGTATTATTCTTGCGAAGGAATCCTTCTTTTCTTGATCAATATTATCCATTACCAACACAGAACATCAGTTTAAGATGCATCGCTTTATTTATAGAAATAGCTCTGTCGTATTAAGAATTAAAACATCATAAAACACGTAGATTTTTACAAAAGAGGTAGCATTGTTGCAAATCTAATATAATAACTGGACGTTCAAAAGTAATTCGAAATCTTCCTCGCTGAAACTTCAGCAGCATTTCTCGCAGTGTTTTTTCATGTTAGTAGATACCTCGACATAAACCTTATAATGTCCAACCCACTATGAATATTTAAGGACAACAGTTGTTGAATGATTACACACAAATGTTAATGAGTTGCTTTGTAAAAGGACAATTGTTTCTCTTAGATTCCTTGACTTCAACAAGATTATGTCCATTCCAAAAGGCCTATTTAACGGATTAACAAGATTAAGGATACTGTAAGTAACACGTCTACGATTATCAGCCTGATAACTACTCATTTGAATTCAGTTTTATTTTCTTTTAACTATGGTTCACGCAGACTCACAATCACTTAACCTTGCTGTCGTTTTGACAGGTTCTTTACATCAGAAAACAAATTTTAGACTGAATTTTGGTTCTGCGCTTCTGTCAGCAAAGTCAACATTACTACAGCCACAACAACAACAAAATTAAAATTGCATTTGTACTCTGGAAAATTGAACTTGAAAGAAAAAGAAGGTGGCACACCAAATAATTGATTAAAAACTGCATATCTGATACAAACGGAACCACTCACGATTCATAAATTGGCTGATATCAGCAGGGCTGGATCCAGACTAATTCAGCCAGTTTCGAGAAACTACTCACAATTTTGCAACGCTTTTTAAAAAATTCCCCAGCAGTTTACGTTTCAATTTGTTTCGTCTTTTTACGGTCGTAAGTAGCGTTTTTTGTCCTTTTGAACCAATTTTTACCTTCCCTATCTTCTCCCGTCAGGTTTATTCAACTGATTCACCAGTGATTAATGAGAAAAACCCGCGCTTTGTTTTATTGTTCGCAATGAACTAGTCAAAACGCAATATAATTGGTCGAGTAATTTCTTATGATTTGGAAACCACTCAAATTGCCTTCCCGTTGGCTACGAAGATTTAGGAAACCACTCACGAAACAACTCACGAACGTAAACAACATGTAACTTTCGATCTCACGTGAAAGCTGTTCGCCATATAGTAAACTCTGCTGGTCACTAGTTAGAAAACAAATTATTGACCGTTGAAGGCATGCTTTAAAGTGTAGAAGGTAGCTCCAGAATATACGTAATTAAAGAACAGACAAGAATTGTGTGTGAAGGAATTTTGTTTAGAAAGGTGAATAAATTTTTCACACCTATCGTAATAAATTTTAGGCTAACGCTATACTCTATTTTTGACACGAGACTAAACAAGAATCTTCTACCATTCTTGGTTTCTGTTATGCATTTCTATTGTTTCAATGTTTAAGCGCACAGTTTTGGGCACAGTTTAATATATTGTGGTATTGATTAGGGAAATGCCGACTTGCTTTTCATTTGTTTGACCACAGGACAAATTCAATTCTATTATTAATTCTCGATTTGAGTTTTAATCATGCCAAAACTGGCAAAATGTTCATTGTCTAGCATTCTGACTGTCCCACCGAAATTCTTGTTCAATGAGTTCAACAAAAAATAAGGCATGTAGATACTTCAGCAATGCAATTGCCGGAACAGAACTGTTTGCTTTCGCAACACAGCACGCTTCACAAGTACAGAAAATTGTGTTTACGCAGCTGTGTTCAATAGTTACGCCAGTGATGTATCAAGTTTATTAAAATAGTGTAAAAAGAGCGGCGTTTTCCAGTCAAACACTTGGTTGTAAAACCGGGATATACACTTTTAAAAGCATTTGCTAAACTTCCCTTTTTGGAAATACTGATTAATCTTATTGTTGTGACAATAATGTGGAGCGTTATGCTGATTTAAAATACAAAAGAGTAAAAGCAGTTTGCCATTGCATTTTAAAAAACAGTTTCTTGCAAGTGTACATGTTGTACCATACACTATAGGGAGTGGGACTCGATTCTGAACTGAACTAAGAACATAAATAAATGAAGTTGTAGAGTAAAATATCGAAAAATGTTGACCGCTTCCAATTGAGATATTGAGGTAAATCCCCTCTCAAATTGCACCAGAACGCATTTTAGAGCATCCAGAAAACTACTCACTAATTTGCCTGGATTCACCCCTGTCATATGTACCTTTTCCGATTAAAAAACAGTACACTAAGCATACTAAGTTTATTCCAACACTTAGTCAGCTAACATGCACACATTAATCTCAAATCAGCATAAATCAAATTTGGCAAGCAAAGAAGAAAAAGTGGTTTAATGTCTTATCCATCTGAGTTAACCTTTGTTGATGTGTGTTGATTTATGTTCACGAAGTCCTATTTCCCATATAAACCTTATCTGCAAGCCGCGATCGGATGTTATGCGTTTGTTTTGAAGTGAATTGTCTCTCACAACTCGATCCGCCATTTTCTTTTCATATTCGACAGCTTAAAATGGTCAGTCTGCATCTTGGTTAAGTTTTAAGTTGTCCAAAATCTTCACTCATACAAAAAGTTGCAGCAGAGCAATATTTGTTTACTTCTAGTTGAACGTGTGTGGGAGAAAAATACAATGCCAATACAAAATTATAGAGTAAAGGAGTTCTTTAAATGCATGCACGTATCATACATGTGCACATGTTAACATTTTTAAGATATTTTTTTGTGTAATTCGGAATACCTTTTCGTTCGTAGTTGTTTATATTTTTCAGCTTTTGAAAACTTTACTTCAAAGAGAACCCTGTGAAAACCATCAGTACTTGGTGAAAGAAGCTTGGCGCTTCTCCTAAAATGTTAATTTATTAGTATTATTAACCCTTACTGGACAACATCTAACTTGAATCCCCTCCCTTATTGCTTTCAGGAACCATTTAAGATTCCAAGCTGGAAGTTGCCTGGATCAATATATATCCCGTCCATATTTATTTTGAATTACGTTATTTTCAATTAGTTGCCATAGCAGCTCTCGCCCGTTAATGGACGCCTTCTTCAATTTTCGACTTTCAATCTAATTCTTAGTTAAAATTCAGTAAAACATTTGAAAATAGTAATAACAAATGCTTTTAGGGCCGATTAATGCAAAATAGGTGACAGTTGTTGATGAGTATTATCTTGCCAAGAAAGTTCAGACCTATGTTCCTTAATTTTTTGCCACAAATTATCTAAGCTGACATCATTACTAGCGTTAAAGATGACATCTTTAATTGACTACAGCTACTAAAAGTTTCAAGTTGAATGTTTTTGTAGAAAAAAACCCTATTCTCGAATAGGGAGAGAGACATAGAGTTTGGACGACACATTTGATATATATTGTAAATACACTTAGTTTTAACAAAATAATTTATTTCGTTTGGTTTCATTTGAACTTATCTCTGTTGCGGATCAATGGGTGGTTTGTATTGTTCAATCGAAACCTTAAAGCCAGAAGGCAAAAATGCATAAAACAGCGGGAAAGCAGTAGTATATTTGATTAAAATTATGATAATAGAATCCTCAAAGCCGTCATTTTGAACCCCCTTCGCTAGTGGTCCTTGCTGCAACCCAGACTAGCAGTTTTAACTCGGCTTGTGCTTGAAAAATTATCCCTTGGCATTGGTAGATACCTCGACATAATGTCCAACCCAAAATGAATGTTCAAGGGACAACAGTTTTTGAGTGATTACACTCATATTTTTTTGAGTTGCTTTTAAAATCACATGGTTTCCTTGATAGGGCACTGACTGCTAACAGGATTACAACTATCCACAACGACACATTTACAGGATTAACGTCGTTGCAGACTCTGTAAGTAACATGTGCAAAAGTATCAGCTCGATAACTCTTCGTTTGTATTATCATTTTCTTTTTTTCCAAATTTCTTAACACAAGTTCATAATCACTGACCACTGTACCGTTGTTTTCACTGCTACGTTAAATTTAATATCGCATTTCTAGTCTGGAATTAGAAAGTTTAATTCACACTGAAAATAGGAAAACTTTACCTTACAACTTAGGTAGCTTGGTATCCAAAATAACTGATTAATTGATTGCATATCTGAAAACAAATGGAAGCTCGCTGATTCGCTTACATACCCAGGTGATCGGGCATTTATCACGTGCTTATTAGAGTTAGCCATTCAGCGCGCGCTTTTAGGTCTACCCAAAAGGCACCTTCCCAGAACGCACTGCGAGGTTAGTAACAATCGCTGTTGTTTCTCGTTTTCCTCGAGAAACAAATTTCGTAAAATGAAATATTAAACAGTCAAGTTCTGATAATTACATTCAACAAAGAAGTTGCTTTTTAGCCCATCTACAACTTTAGCTGATAAATGTATTCAAACATAATGAGTTTTGATAGTACTTAGAACTGTTTTAAAACCATCGACTGAAATTTAAAATGGCGGCTATTCTGAGACCATTTTGTGCGCGCGCGGTTTTGTGGGATGGTGCCATATGATCAATTCAGTCAGGCGTTGCTAGCACGCAAGAACCGACCATAAGGATACATTTACAGATTGAAAACGTACTACAACTAGCATGCTAAGTTGTGTTATAAGTTTATTCCAACAATTCGTCTTTATATTTGGAGCCAATTTATCCAGTGAGCAAAATATTTAATGGACAGAATTTGTTTGGTGATTACTCACGTTTTTTTATGAGTCACTTATAAAAGCGCAACTGTTTCTTTTATAGGGTATTGGGAGGAAACTTGATAACAGTCATCCCCAGCGATACATTTACAGGATTAACGTCTTTGGCGCGTCTGTAAGTCACACTTATATAAATATTTCAACCTGATAACTCCTCATCCTAATTATTTTTGTTAATCTATGGTTCTTAGCACAATTTCCGAAGTACTAACCATTTGATAACCATTTTCTCGTCAGGAATTTGGTTTTTGGCTTCCCGCAGTCAAACACAACAAATCAATACACTATATATCTGACAACAAATGTAACCATTCGTCATTCACAGATTTGCTTTTAAGTCCATTTTCAAATTGAAAAAGCACTACACTAAGCATGATAACTTTGCTCCAAAAATTCTTCATTAATTCGGTTAATTTATCCATTAGGTAGAATGGCTATTGTTCTCTGGACATTTACTTGCAGTTCGTAGCCGCAGCACGGGTCTGCATAATTGTTCATACTCATGCCGCTCTTCGTTGTTTATTGGCTAATAGCTTCGCGGGTGGTCGACTCGCAGCAGCCACATTACCAGATGTCAATCAAACTTAGAAAGTGATTACGATTAAAGTTGCGAGTTTCCTTTCTATTGTCTGTGACAGCAATTAGAAGCTGCATTGTGCAAGTGGATTACTGTTGAGAATTGGAGTGCTTAAGTTTTTTACGAAATATTTTCAAACTCGAAAACGACGGATTTTTCTCGAATGTAGTGGCTGTTGCTTCAACGTTACAACACAATACTTGAGTATATATTTTGAACTGGTTCGTTTTCGAATGCTGTCAAGACTCACTCAACCAAGTGCGTAAACCGCTAAAACAAACAAAAGAAGAAAGGATCTCTGTGGTGACTGTCTATGAAAATGTTTCCCCGGCCCCGTTATCAAAAAGTCAGCATGACGGATGTCTCGAGTTTCAGTGCTGTTTTTGAAGTTGCCTCGTAAAGGACCCCGAACCGTCTTTTCTTATAGAGATTTGCGATATTACTTTACTGTGAACTTTGTTTTACCATAACACTAACTTTGACAACTTTTCTGGATGATCTAACTTTAAGTTTAACACAGAAGACCCCAGAAGAGTTACAATTGCTGTTTCGATATACGAAGACATGATATTTTGTAGTATCGCTATACAGTAAACATTTTAGCTTCGGGAGAGAGACGTGATATAATGTGGAATCACAGGCTCAGAATGAACGCGCGTGTGATTGGCTGATGAATATTTTTTGCATTTCAAGGGCTTTTCGTGAAACGGATCAATGCACTTGTCGCTTGCTGCCATTCAACTCATCAAACACATGGTTTTGTACATACTACAAAATTGACAAAGTTGCGATACAAAAGTAATTGCGATTCTGAGCCGGTGATTCCACATTATATTGCCGGCGTTGGGAGAAAACATATTTTTCATATTAGCTCCATGGCTGCGCCACTCCGCCAATATGTAATATATTTTCTACCAACTGGCCGGCAATATTATGTGGAATCACCGGCTCAGAATCGCAATTAGTTTATGGAGTGGTTCATGCGCGCGCTGAAAGAATTTTTCAAAATTGTTGCCTATATCGTGCCTCAATAACTATTAATTTTGCTTTCGAAGCTACATTATTTGCAAATTTTGCTATCTGTGATTCCGAACGTGGAATGTTCAAGAGTGGCAACATTCACGACGATGGATTGTTGTTCTAGTATAATCCTCAATGAAAAATGGCGGGAAAATCAAACGATTTCAAGAATTGAGCTTACTTACAACCGAGATCGCACACAACAACATATAACAAAGTCAAAATGGACACTCACCTCGCTCCTCGAAGTGTTTACGAATGATCTTGTATCCATCCTTGTCCACATGTGTTTTAAGAGCTCATGTCATATTTTTGCAATTCCTATAGTTATCTCCTTTCCCGTTGTAAATGTAACGTTTGATAGCCATCAAAAATCACTAGTTCTCGCAACTCGTATTCTCGTGTAATCGAAGTATCGATCGCTTGTTTTGGAATCTATTTCAATCTGATCCCGGTCAAATAGCCGTTAACGAATCAATTAAACTTATTTGACAAACACCTCAGGGTCATTGCAATAATATAGCTTGTATTTACAATAAATCGAACTTGTTTAAATCTAAAATCTTCTACTCGCTTATGTGTTTGTCGAAACACTCAGAGTCACACGCTGTGTTGTTGCGTGGCAACATCAAACATACAGACAATAGCTAATTTGGCCCTTTGTTCAAAAAATGATGAGGGAGGCGGAGCTTGTTCGGCACACAGACCATCTGAATTTGACTATGGCGGGGAATTTGACTAGTTTTACTCTTTCTGAACTTCAAGTGAATTTTGACCATGGAAATTTTGCACCGAGAAAGCTGAAACACGATTCAAATTGTTCATCTAAATGAGCAGAACGAAAAAATAGCTGACAGGCTAGCGTACGGCCCTGTGATTAAACAAAAAAAATCATTAGAAGTGAACTTCCATACTAGAAAAACACCGATTTTGCCAAAGTTCAGACCAAATTTGAACAAACTTTTATTAAGTTTAAAAATATGAACTTGCTATATTTGAAAACTCTTACTTTCCTTCCACCAAAAAATAGCTGACAGGCAACAATAGCTGCTTTTCGAGATGAGAAATTTAGAATTTCGTCTAACGGGTTGAGCGGTTTTGATCAACTTTCTCTCTATTGTGGTTGACAATCGATGGTACTAATGTATGCAAAATACATACGTATTCTACCCTGTGACGTCATTTGTCCACAAATTCTACCTGATGCAAAAAATCTAATTTAACCACCAAATAAGAAAATGTGAAACATTTGTGCAGTATTATGCGGTCTCTAGTCACACTTTACGAATACATACAGGCCCAGTCTGATTACAGTTAGAACAAGCAAATAAATATAATGCTCAATGAAATTTGGGCAACTTGAAATTCATACAAAAAAGAGCATATTTATTAATTTTAAAAACAAAAAGTTTAACAAATGTGGTAATCCGAAGTTAGGAGATTCTGTCCCACTCGTGTATCGCTTTTGTACAACCCAGAACAAAGGGCTCCCTGGCCGCTGTAGTTCTAACTTGCTACCGGGCCTTCATTACAATAGTTAAAATTAGCCAAGGAAAAATAATTTGTCCATTAATACATTTAAAAACAACTATATCTGTTTATTAGTGCTGAGCGGCCAAACTTTACTGGTTACCCCTTCACTCACGTGTTATCGCCACACATTACCATCGTAATTACCCATGGTCAGCTCCCATCTGGCCTTGTAGCTCAGTTGGTAGAGCAATGGTGATCTGTTCCGGAGGGCGTGGGTTTGATTCCTGCCGGGTCAGAGATTCTTTCTCTCTCTCCGTGTGGACCCATTTCCTTTCTAGGGCTATCGGTCAGAAGGTGTTATTTGGGATATTTGTACAGCACTTTAACTTAACACAACTTCAAAATAACTAAATCTGTTTATTAGTGCTGAGCGGCCAAACCTTACTGGATACCCCCTCAGTAATACTCGTACAGTTTTTTGTTGATAGATACCCCGAAATAAACCTTATAATGTCCAACCTCATACTGAATATTTGAGGAGTGATTACAAACATATCTCGATGAATTGCTTGTAAATGTACAATCATTTTTTCTGTTAGGTACCTGAATCGGAACAGAATTACAGCCATCACCGAAGGCCTATTTACAGGAATACCGTCCGTAGTACTATTGTAAGTAAAGCGTCTACCATTTTTAGCCTAATAATTCATCACTCAATTTTTTCTCTCTTTTATCTGTGGCTCATAATCACTAACCTCCACTATCCCATTTCCAGACTGGACTTCGGTTTTTGGCTTCCGTGAGTCAAAGGCAACATTACTAAAATAACAACAACTTCACAGCAAAACTTCTTTGCAGCATTTGGATAAGTTTCTTTTCTTTCATAACTTTCGTTGCAGCCATAAATGTTGAGGCAATTATTACTTTTGGACCAAACCGCTGATCTGATGCAACGACAGTTGGTAAAAAGTGGAAAATACTGGTTGAATGAGCTTGTAACTTGTACGTATCAAGATTATTCGAAATCATTTAATATTTCACACCATACTGAAAAAAATAGGCCCGCTGAGCGAGCATGTGGCTACTGCTTTTTAAGTTAAGGTGGTTCCTAACTGTTTTACATTTTGCTTAGACACTGAACTTTACGAAAGGCCTTCTCATATATCATGGTGGATACGTGCCATATTTTTTTTAGTTTATGCCACAACAAATTTTCAGCTTTTCAACCCTTGTACTCACAACGGAAATTTTGTTTCCATGGCAACTTGACAGGGTCTCAAATGCACCCTATTAATATTTCGAGCATTCAACTGCATTTACACAAACATTAGTCGGTGAAGTCCCTTTTTTATTGCATCAAAATTGCTTGCACATAAAAGTACACATTTATGAAAATTTTAAAAA
Source organism: Bergia sp. 'catenularis' (assembly GCA_025434825.1). Classification (NCBI taxonomy): domain Eukaryota; kingdom Metazoa; phylum Cnidaria; class Anthozoa; order Zoantharia; family Parazoanthidae; genus Bergia; species Bergia sp. 'catenularis'. The sequence continues at coordinate 10,030 of JANRMR010191511.1, forward strand.
TTTCTGTAAACAAGCTTTGGCTCCACCTTAACATTTTGTAAAAATAAGGTGGCGCCAAAACCTGTCGACAGAATTTTTTAAAAATTTCCTCAAATGTGCTCCCTTATGTGCAAGCAATTTTGATGCAGTAAAAAAGGGACTCAAATACACCCTATTCTGCATTTTACACAAAAATTAGTCGGTGAAGGTATTCTCATGTCACATATTTTGTGGACAAAGCCACAAATTTCGCTCTTCTGTTTCCCTGTATATGTGGATGAAGATCTGCAAAGAAATGAAAGAATAGAATTGATTAAGACTATAATAGTAAGAATGTAACGTCAAGTCATGTCATGTGACTTACACTGTAACTACAGTAATACTTACTCAGTGCAGTCACTTGATGATTCGGGTTTTGAGGAACCTAGAAAATAAGGAAAATTGATAATTTGGGCTGCCGAGATTGACCATATACAGAGGTGGATCTAAGCGGGGGGGGGTGTATTGGGGGCTAGTACACCCCCCTTTTCATTTCCCAAGCTGATAGTTTTGAGTCATTTTACACTGGAATTTCCATGTCTCAAGAGCTTTCTCTGTCAGTGTGCATCCCCCTTTCAAAAAGTCTGGA
>JANRMR010191522.1:0-10635 GCA_025434825.1 Bergia sp. 'catenularis'
ACAACTGGCAATGTTTCAAGACGAAATATTAAAATTCGTTACCTTACCTTACTCCAAAGTTTTAACGTTTTCGCAACATTTAATTTCATACACAATTATTTAAGCATGTTAAACTGATTGTCAGTCAATTAAATGTACAGTATTAAATATGTCTGCCCATCAATGAAACGTCCAAAAAGATTGGAATTGGCAACGTGACACATATCCTCGGTACAACGGCTTTTCAGTCAGATAACGTCTTAACATATAAATATTTAGAAAGTGCATGAGTTAGATATTTCAAACTGTTTTCTTTTGCATATTATTTATCTATGATGACCAAGATGACAACTGTAGCACAAATTCAGCATGGAGACATGAATTGTGTACTGATTTTAAGACACGATAAGGTAACTTTAGTGTTTATTGAGGTTAACACATCCATGTTGTAATATTCTACGAGGTCCTCGCCACCACACACTGTTTAATATAAGTGCCTACACTATTATAAGCGATATGAATTTTTCATTTCAATATATCTAGCATTTAGCTTTTCAGTCAGATAACGTCTGAAAGTCTTACAAAACTGGAAAACAGGAAAGTCGAGTACTGCGACACTCTTCGAAATGAATTCGAATAACCTCGAACGGACAGGGTCACGATTTTCACAACCGATATTGGACCCTCGTGCAAGTGAAGTGGAGAAGTGAGGGAAGAGGAAGCCCGAAGCCTTGTGAAACATTATGTCACGACTCATTAAGTTCCGTGATACGATGCTGTGACGCAGTGAATTTGAGTCTCCCACGCCGTTACAAGCTAGGGGAAGCAACTTTAAAGTTTAGCTTAGGTTTCATTTTTAATCAAAAAATCATATCACTCGCAAGTCTAATATTAGAGTTAAACTTAATTTTAGTGATAATTAAATATGACGTTCGGCCTTCAAAGTTCGTGTATGTTGAGTCTCACAAAAACAAAATATTATACCTCATGCTTTTTTAAATGTCGCTAATCCGGTCTAGCTAAGAGCTCCATTTTCCCGGCCGCACCCACGCGAAGAGCGCCCAGGAAGAACAAAAACGTCTTACGACATTAACAACCCCTCACTCCGTGTTTTTGAGGTTGTGACCCCGTGTTGAGTTACTGTCAGCACGCCTATAAATTGCGCCAACCCTGCAAACCACTGCCAGTTGAAGCAAGAGTTGTACCAGATTGACACAAAAGGCAACTTGGACCAAACTGAACCACTTTGAGAACTGTAAAAGGCCTTTTCAAAGAAACTAAGATGTTGCGACTGTTGGTAGTTTTCGTCTGCACTATCGCTACAACGTACGCTTGTTCATGTTTGCTGTCACATCCACAGCAGAGTTACTGTAAATCAGATTATGGTAAGTACAAGTCTATTCAGAGCTTCATGCACTTTCTAAAAAATCCTATATTGCGCCTATTAGAGGTTTTTCACTGTATGATTTCGCAGTCTATGATTTGCTGAGCAAAAGACGTTAAAATACAAAGTAATTTCTGCCAGACTTAATTCAGTTTCAAGTACAGTTCTGCTTTAAACACTAAAATATGGTACGGATAGTTTCATTTTGAGTACGTTTGAAACAGATTACAGTTTTTAGCCCCAAGGACAGCGTGATATTGCATTTGTTTATTATAAAACAGTTTTATTGTCTATAAAAGGAACCAGTTTTGGAAAGCGACAGTTTTGTCATATGGAAAAAAACCCTGGAACAGCTCTTTAAGAATTTAGACACCCTTAAAAGGACATTTTTAAATTTGCAAATATAAGTTTGATTTGTAACTAAGCTACGTTCAAAACTGGCTCAACAGCTATTAATTCAAAGCGTTGACTTGTGCAATGTTTTTGAATAGTTTATATTGCAATTCCTAACTTTAACATTTTTAAAACAATTCCTTCAACTGGATATATAGTATCCAGTATACGAAGTATATCGGGTATATCAACACACAAGATTCGAACAAAATGCCGATGTTTACACATAAATATTAAATGGAAAATGCCATGAACCGACACCAAGCCGCAGACAGTTTAATACTTTCTATGAGTTTACTTTAAGTTTCAAGTTATAATGCTTGTGCCGCACCTCGCCAGATTACAGATTACTCGATCTGAACACAATTCAAAATAAAAACATAAAGATTTGTTGATTATTGACTAGCTAAGCTTCGTTGAATACCCCAGCATTAAGAACGGGTCATATTAAAGCCGACAATATGAAAGCATGAATTGATGAAAGCTGAGGTGTCCTGAAGCCTCTTTGGCTTTGCTCGCGTGCTGCGCCGACTCAGTTGAAATTGATAATTGATCCGATAATAAAGGCACTTAAGGGTGTTCTATCCGCTTCTGTGAATTAGCTAGTAGGCATAAACAGCAAACGCAACAGCTTTTTATGGACCAGCTGAAGCAGTGAATCTATTTTTTATGAGAGTTTAACATTATGATGAAAATAAGCATAGCGATCATTACAAGATTTTGCGGTACCTTTTCTTTTACTTTACTCAACCGAAGCCCGGATGTAAAAATATTAGTATCTCAGAAAAGTAAACACTTAAGACAACTACTTTAACCATGCACAAAATTTTTCCATAGATTAAAAAACTTCCCACTTGGATTTTATCAAAAATTCCGTCTTTTTAATCAACTTCAGTTATAACCCCTTTACCCCTTCTGACTGAACGAAGTTGACTTAGTCATCGTTTCCTTGGGGTGAAACTGTAAGACGAAAAACCCTATCTATCACGATAATTTGCAGAATTCTAAGTGAAAAGGAAATGCATAGCACATAATGGTGCTCTCTGAATCACGATATCCCATGCATATATATACATAATTATTATTAGGTTCCTGATTTGTTTCCCGGCTTTTTAAATACAAAATTCTTTCGTTATTTATTTTTCCAGTTTTGCCCATCCCTTTATTCCGCTACTACTGAAATATATTACCCATACAGCGTTTGAAGTTAATGGTTTGAAACTAATCTGTGATTTAAAAAGTTTCCCAAGTTTTCGAGCTCTTCTCTGGTTTCCCCCGGGAAAGACTGAGTAAAGTTTGAAGCATCGGTTTGGTTTGCTGCGTTCTGTTGCTAAATGCAGCAAACCAACCGGCTGAGTTTTGAATTTTAATGAGTGCCTAAGGGAAATAGCTAGAGAATTCTTCGAAAATTTAGGAAACTTTTTAAACTGTAAAAATTTTAAACATAATCACAAATAAGTTTTAAACATTTTGCTTTTTGAAACCATAATTTACATAAACACTAAGCGTTAAAATGCTAAAATTTTCTATTTATAGAAATGTGTTTGTCAAATATACCTGAAACTGAACTTGTTCCAAGATGTATTTGTCATCTAAAACCTCAACTTGAACTTGTCCCATAGACATTTCCTTAACTGTTAATTGTTTCAGTTGCATCCCATTTTTGCTTGGGGAAATTTAACTGCTCGGTTGTTCGAGAGAACATGTAAAAACAAAATGTACATACGAAGACAAATGAATTTTTATACAGGTGGACTTTTCTATTATCTTGTTGATATAAAAAGGGAAAAAAATTTCATTTCCAGAAATCTACTGGCTTTAGAAGTTCTCAAGTATCAGCAAACTGAAACACTGATTTGTGAATTGAAAACACTAGAGTCAGTGGACGTGTGTTAATACGCCTTACGTTTTCTTAGTTTTTCGTTTTGGGATTTTAAAAATGCTTTTGCCTGCTTATCAACATTCAGTTTCACGTCGCTCTGATCAAATGTGATTTTATATGATTTACCACACTCATGTTTTATCATTATTCGAGTCGGCTCTCGAAATACGGCAAAGGGCATCTCAGATTTAGCCCATTATCTCGTTAGTTAAGATTTACCAGCATGCAACAAAAAATCTAGAAACTGATTTCTTATCTGCTTCTATCAACGCTAATGTTTTAGAATTGTCAGTTAAATCTGTTTTAAAGTGCGTGCACCACCATTTTCAAGTGCTCTAGAAAATGTCATTGATGAAATGTAGAGTTTGGAGATAATCTTTCATTTGATTTCGACCAACTGATAGTTCACTCCCATAAATTTCTCTTTCTCTCTGTGGATTTCCTTCGTTCCTGCGGGGAACATAAATCCTTCACCAGCATCTTCAATCTTGACCGGCTCCCTGTTGTCCTTCTGCATTTTTGTAATGCTAAGTTCTTTGCTTTCAGCTCTACTGTTTACATGTTCTCCTTCAGCTTTGTGTGGGATGTCCTTCCCTCCTTTTTCCTTGCGGGTTCCACACCAATGCCCACTTTGCGATAATTCTATCTTCTCTCCTAAGTGTACGTATGGCCAATACATCTCCATCATGACCTCCTCATTAGCTTCAACGCTATTGGCTCTTGTCCGGTCAAATAAACCGCGTTTTATATATACTGAGCATCTGATGATAAAAAGATCGCCCTTTTTACATTTTATTTATATTTATTTGTTAAATTTTGAAATAATTTGGCGCATTCCCTACGTATGAAGAACATTTTATTTCCTTAGATTCAAGGATTCAAGATCAAACAACATGAAAACAGGGTTTTATATTTAAAGAATCAGTTAATTTTAGATTTCTTGCTTTCCTTCTTTTAACCAAATTTGGGTTTAAAATATCAAGTTTACCCTCCAACGTCGGGGGGGGAGGTGGGGGGGGTTGAATTGACCCATCCCCGCCAGGTATTTCCGGCCTAAAACTCGAAGCCTTGAAGCAATCAAAATGAAACTTGCAGTACCTGTAGTCCGATTATAAGCACATCTTTTGACGTTAATTGAATGACGTCATCATTTATAATTTACTCAAAATTAATTGTGCAAATTTAAATTTGAATTAAAAAAACGGATACTTTTTGACAAAATTTGTTCTAATTTCTTCTTCTCCATTTTCTTCTTGATTATTTATTTAAGACTGTAAACACATGATTTCTACTTATTTCAAGAAAATTTGCTGCAATTTTGCTGTGAAACGACTATTGCCATAGCAGCAATTATTAATTAGCTAACCCAAAGCTGTTGACATGCCATAGCTCAATTCTTTAAGTGTAACCATATGGAAAATCATGAGGGTTCCGACTTACCCCACCCCCACCCCCTTCCAGGTTAATTTCTTATGAAAAATACCTTGGTTGTCCGAGATCGTTTTAAGGCTTGTCACACAACACAGCGTGAATCTGACAGTGGCGTAACAATGGCAACGGAGAGAGACACTAAAGTGACAGTGTCAGTGACGGTAACACAAATGTCATACTGTTACTGAAAGCGAAGTGACAGCGGTGGCCGCGACGAGAGATGGCAGCGCTAGATAGACAACACTGTAACAGCGATGGCTTTGCCAGCGGTAGTACAGCGTCACGGCACTGTCACAGTGATGATATGATAGTAAATGTGCTGTGACAATGATGTCGATATTAGTGAAAATCTTTGTAACAGTACTGTTGACTGCCACCAATGTTCCACAAGGATGCGGATTGTTGTCACAACGATGTCAGTAGTAATTGTTGACATTGCATTGTCACTTACCATCACTGTTAAAGTGCTGTCGATGTCACAGTATAGCCGTGCTCAGTTTTGATGTCACTAGATAACTGCACTGTGCTCTCCACTCCACTGTTGTCACAACATTTTCAGTTGCGATTGTTGACACTGTGTTGTCAATTGTCATCGCTTCAAAGTTCTGACAGCAATATCAATGTTACAGCATAGCCGTGTTAAATCTTGCTGTCACTAGATAACTGCTCTGTGCTCTCCACTGCTGAGACAGGATTTTCAGTTGCAATACGGCGTTAACAGTTGTCATCGCTGTCAAAGTGATGTCAGTAATATCGATATCACATCGTAGCCGTACTCAGTATTATTGTCACTAGATAACTTCATCTGTGCTCTCTATTGCTGTCACAGCGTTGTCAGTTGTCATCATTACCACAGCGTTGTCAGTTGTCATTATTCTCACAGCGTTGTCAGTTGTCATTATTCTCACAGCGTTGTCAGTTGTCATCACTGCAACAGCGTTGTCGGTTGTCATAATTGTCACAGCGTTGTCAGTTGTCATCACTGCAACAGCGTTGTCGGTTGTCATAATTGTCACAGCGTTGTCAGTTGTCATCACTACAACAGCGTTGTCGGTTGTCATAATTGTCACAGCGTTGTCAGTTGTCATCACTGCAACAGCGTTGTCAGTTGTCATCATTATCACAGTGTTGTTATTTGTCATCACCGTCACACCACTGCCAGTTGCCACCGCTGTGACAGCGCCGTTCTCTCCATTCTTATCACAGCACTGTCACTAATAGAGAGTTGCGATAGACACGTGGTCCTTGTTATACCCATTCAGCCTCGACTTCAAGCTTTTAGGAGACTCAAAAACCCAGGATGAGAACGTCGACGATGAGGGATGCTGGAATTTTAACTTCCCGTTTTCCTCTTTTCTTGTTTGTGTAACTCATTCGTTACTTTTTTGTTTTTCGTAACGGACGTGAATATAAAAAAATAGATGCTTTAGTTTTGAATTCACTCTCAAATTGAAATGATTCATATTCTAACGTTTACATTCTCTATAAAACTCCAAAACTGAGTTTTTCATATTCTGTTTTCTGAACAAGCAGATGGAATCATTGTATTCGGTAATTAAGTCTATTAATTTAAAACATTCTCGTTGACGTTCCCGTCCTCTCTAGTATTGATCATGATGTCACAGCGCTATGCTCTCCATCGTTGTTACAGTTGCGCTGTCAGTGATATCGATATCACAGCACTGCTGGCGTTATGCTCAGTTCCGCTGACGCAGCGCTGTCCACAAGGGCTTGCTAACCACTCTCATAGCATTTTGGAGCAGCGACGCAACATTGCAAACATAACCGCTACTACTACATCCACGAGCTTGTTCTTTTATTCTAGTTAAGTGTGACCAATAAGACAGACATAAAACGTTTAAATGCGTGGTTTGCTGATTTCGTTTGCGCTTGCGTCGCTATTGTGAAAAGGTCTTCACGCACCGTAATTGGTTCCCACACAACGCCCCATACACACCCCTAGACCTCATTAACTTCGCTGCAGCAAAGCTATCTATTGTTTTTGAAAAACAACTAAAAAAACCTTCATACCGCGATACATGTGTACTGAAACCAACTTTCTGATGAATAATTTGTTTATTTTGCGACGTAAGAGGCGATTTATGACAAAGTAAATACTTGTTTCAGTGATTTTAAACTCGTTACAACTGCAAATCCTCGCATTCAGACAAAGAATATCTCTCGTGACAGTAACTGACAACCACTGAACCGCTATATGCCGATCAAACCGGTTAAACCGGTTCGTAAAAAGTGTAGTAACATCTCATATTTGCACTCGTTTTGGTGTATGTTTGCACTCTAAAACGCCATGTCGTATAATACAAATATTATTACTAATTATTTTAACTTGTTTATGAAAAACTAGTGCTTCAAGCAAGAATAGTTGGAGAGCCACGTGAAGAAAAAGTTTCGAACGAGCAGGGGCTTGGTGCAAACCATATGCAAGTCTACAAGCTCTACATCCTGACGATTTACAAAGGCTACCGTAGGATCGAGCAGAGCAGCGGATGGGATGGTGATGAAGGATCCACCAAACTTTATAGTCCATCAAAATTCAGCTCCTGCAGTGTCTCCCTTGCCAAAGACAAGGTCTATCTCATCGGTGGTAGAATTCATAAAGGCAGGCTTCATGTTCAAACTTGTGGCTTGATCAAAGAGTGGGAAAAGATAACACTGGACGAAAGAATCACCTTATATTTCCACTACAAACCAAACTGCGAGTGCAGCATCGACACATGCTTTGGAAAACGACTAGCCGGGCAAACTTGCGAAAAGAAGGAAAAAATGGCATGCGGCTACAACTTTAATGAACCGGCTGCTGCTCGCAGTTGCAGGAGAAAGCACCAGTACTGCAGGTTCGATTCTGCCACTCAGTCATGCGCGTGGCACGAGACCAACAAGTACAAGCAATGTATGGAAAACCTTCCATGAAGCAACTAAAATTTATTAAGAGAACATTGTGAACTTTGAACTAAGATGAATGATATATTAGGTTAGCAGTAGAATGTCATAGAGGGATAAGTCATCGCGATATCGATGTATTATTTACTAAGTAATTACTTTAGTATTTTATTAATATAAGTTTGTAAGAACCGTATCGGAATATGTGTTTTATACTATATATACGTCAAATAATTTCTTATCCGAATATTTTAATCCGAAGAACTGAATAACATCGACAAGAACATTCTAATAAGATGTTCAAAAGTGATTACCTGACAAACGAGGAGCTAATCTGCAGTCTCGTTAGACGGAACTTTAATCGTAAAATCTTCACATTTTGTGCTAAAAGAAAACATCTTTAATAGCTCTAATACAAATACCTTTGAACTAACATGTTGTCAAGGCTCTGTGTATTTTTAATTAATTTATCAATACGTTCCTGCCAGGAAACATTTTAAAATACTTAATCTCTATACAATCACGTACCCCGCCTACCATGTCTTTCAGTCGTACCATACTTTTATCAAATTATAGTTAAAAGCACTTAGACTAAGAGTAGTCCCAATTTTCCTCTTCAGTTCTTCGAGCCGAAAAAAAAATCATGGAGTATATCGATAGCGGGCGAAGCGGTGTGAAAACTGTCTGGGCCGATGTGGAAAGAGAGGATCCGGAGAAAGAAATTATTTCCCTCTCTCTCTCCACTTTTTTCTTTTCGCATCGGCTCAACGATCGATATCTTGCTTCATTAATTCAAGAGGAAAAATTGGGACTACTCACAATGTATTTTAAAGAGTGAGTTTTGTGACTTGTTTTACTTGGATTTTATCAACTAGCAAAAAATATCATCCCGCTTTGTTAATTTCTTTTTACAGAAACATTAAATCTTGCACATGTCATTTCAATACAACTGTAGCGAGATCAAACACATTGGGCCCATACGGACACATTGGGCCAGGTGGTGGAATGGCTGACCCAAACTCAACCTTTCTCTTTATTTCCACAAAAACTTCCGCCCTGGCACCTCCCCTATTATGTAAATGAACTATGAAGCTTCAGCAACCATGATGAATTGTAAATGTGGTTATATGTTTTTCATCAACAGAAGTTGATATTTCGAGCGTTAGCCCTTCGTCAGAGCAGAAGTCTTTTCTTACGAAGGTTTCACGATCAAACCGCTGGCTTTCTACCCAACATTACAGCAAAAAATCATACCATTTCAACCTTTGTTGATCAAAAGCACATAAATACCTTACTCGCCCACGCAGAAAAAACAGTAATTTTTCGAAAGTGTAAATGCGGTTGCTTCATACACATTTCCAAACACACATGGCCGCGCAATACTATGAAAGAGATTCCAAAACAATTCTGGAAACAAGGGATCACTTCCATGAAACCTCTGGGAATATTGTTGAAATTTGTTTAAATTGTTGAGTGATCACAAAATCTATTGGTATCATTAAAAACAAATGTTAGATGCTGGTTGCACGACGACAAAATGAGAAGCAACTACACAATAACTTGTCCACTACTCAGGCTTAAAACGTGTAAACGTGGATTAATGGAAGTTTTCCAATTTTTCATTGTATAATTCAACCTCCTTGATATATCACAGAGTATAGAAGTGAACAATGGCTCGTGTTTTAGATGTTTCATCTCCTGAGATAACATTTTAAAATTTATAGTGGCCTTAGTAACTCTGAGGTGTTCCGAAAAGTACCAAAATGTCCAATTCCAGACGAGTGAATATGTTGGTCGACGAAGGCTATTTATCCCTTAAAACATTTTAGATTCTTTTGAAATTTAGCAGTTACGGGAAAAAAAACGAGATGACGACGAATTAAGGCGAAAAAAAAAAAACAGGAAGAGAGGTAAAGAAAAAATAAAGGTGTCTGAACTCTATTTTGATAGTGGTTTTATTTAGTTCGATCAGTCATCCAGAAACTTGGTTACCAACCTTCCGATCTGTTACGCTTACATGCACTTAACGTGCCATCAGAACAGAAAAATGATTGTGTCCAATGATAGCTTTATTATTGCCGGCAACAGTTATAACGAAATAGACTTTAGAGAAAAATTGATTTAGTGCCCGACGAGGGAGTTGCACGTTAAATTTCACAAGAATAATGATCTAGCAAGCACGAATTGTGAAGCGCCGGATGATTCAGGTGATCGGACATTTATTACGTGCTTGGATTGAGCCAATCAGCGCGCGCTTTCAGGTCTGCCCAAAAGGCACCATCCCAGAACGCGCTGCGAGATTAGTAACAATAGCTGCTGTTTTCTCGTTTTGCTAAAGAAACGAATTCCGTAAAATGAAATATTAAACAGACAAGTTTTGGTAAATTACATTCAACAAAGAAGTTGCTTTTTAGCCCATCCACAACTTCTGTTGATAAATGTATTCAAAGATGACAAGTTCTGATATTACTTAGAACTGTTTTAAAACCAACGACTGAGATTTAAAATGGCGGCCATTTTCAGGAGACCGTTTTGTGCGCGCGCGGTTTTCTGGGATGGTGCCAGTTCAGTTAGGCGTTCCTAGCACGCAAATTAAAACTGTGACAGACAACTATAATGTTGCTGAAATAAAAGGCAAATCAGTAACTGATCATCAGTAGGATAC
>JANRMR010191533.1:0-10634 GCA_025434825.1 Bergia sp. 'catenularis'
CCCAGTTCCCCCAGTAAAATAGCATGTTTTGATTTGTCTGAAATAAGGTATAGAAAACTGATTTTTTGGGTCAGACATAAGGTCAGAATTTGAAGGCCTGGGCAGTATACTCCTAAACATAACATGGTTAGCCTCCAACCCCGGAATGAAAATGTAGCATCGATATTAGATGTCTCCTCCCTTAACTTTCTAAGTGCTTTTGCAGCGCCAGAGGTATCCCTTTGCCAAGACGTGTTTGTTTTCTCTCGTGTTACAGGACTATTTTAGAACTCCTTCGGATCATGAACCTTTTCAAGACGTCATCAACAACTGGATGAAAGATCAAGTGTTCACCGAACAAAGATTGGCGGGACTTAATCCCATGTCTTTACAAAGAGTCACATTACATGAACGTAAGTTTACAAACATGACTTTTTCACAACATACAAGTCCACAAATCCACTAGCTTAACGTTTTTATTTTCTAAGGCAGTATTTTTATCTCTGGACAACTTTCTTGGTCTGTGTATAAATATGGGTAAAGAAGGCGCTAAACATACGGTTGTCGTAAAATCAATTTGCTACCGCTTAGTTATAACGTCCAAACAAGGGCGTACCCATCTTTCTTCCTTCCCTTAATGTCTACTGTTGCTTTTGTGTTCAGCACTACGAATTTACTTTCCAGAAATTCGGTTCGCGTTCGATTTGCCTGCTTTCGTTTCAAGGTCAACATAAAATGCTGTATCAGGCCCCGCCCACGCATATCTAGATACCTTTGTGAACGCATAAGTTTTTATCTGTTTAACCCTCTTTTAACACGTTTGTCCTCTTTCAGAAAACTGTGAATCCAGATGCAGATGCCCGAGGGCCATACGATGTCTAAAGAGTGGCCAATGTCTGTGTAGAAGAGGGTGGACTGGGCCCAATGCTCAACGAGTGCGGTGGGGTAGGAGAATGTTTACTGTGGTACGTATTTGTCAAAGTACACTGCACTGTGACAATGGCTGAAATAGAAAAGACTTTCAAAATATTGGCGCATCAATGTCGATTAAATACGCAAGTGAAACCACATGTTCCCTTTTCCAATCGTTTTCTAGTTCTGTGTTTTAGAGAAGACAAACATGACTTTAACAGCACTTTGTACTGCAGTGGTTCGTTGGATTATCGCAGTTAAAAGCGAAGCAATTCAGCAACATTAATATAATACTAGTTGCGTATAGAGCTATGAAGTCAGACTAATAAACCAATGTCCCAATTAAGGGCAGTTTTGCAGGGTTTCCACTGTCCTTGAAAATTCTGGGAAGTCCTTGAATTTTAAAAACATAATTCCAAACCTGGAAAGTCCTTGAAAATCAGTGGAGGTTCTTGAAAATACTTCAATTGACTGATGTGGCACCGGAAATGTTTAAACCTTTGATTACAATCGACGAACGCGAAAGCCAGCGAATTCAGACTGAAAATACCCCAAAGCAATTTTGTGTCTTACAGGATTTGTGATTGGCTGTAAGTTTTGACCAATCGTCAGTCAGGTTAAGTCCCTGCTTAGAGACTGATGCCCAATGATTAAACTCGCAGTGCTAGTTACTGAATGCAGAATAAAAGACCTTGTACCCGAAATTGAGTAACCAACACTGTTTGATGGTTACAGCAAAATATGGAAAACCATCATGTTTAAATTGCTCCACAAGGTCCTTTAATTTGTTGGAAAAGGTCCTTGAAAGTCCGGTCCTTGAAAAGTCCTTGAATTTAATGTGTAGTTAGAAGTGGGAACCTTGGTTTTGGCAAACAATGTAAAAGGATCGATAACTTCCATCATAAACGATAAAACTTCAAAAATGTTACAGAGTAATATAAACTGGGGTTGTGGAAACTAGAAGAACCTTTATTTTGCTCTGCGCAAGATTGGGAAACTGGCTTATAAGTGCTTGCGTGCTCTTCATGTAGTCAACCACAAATTTTGCAGCGGGAGGTGCAGCTTCTTTGGAGTGGTTGAGAGTGTTCGAAGATAGTTCTTTCTCTGTTTGTCAACTACCATCTAAAACTTCCCCTTTTCTTAAGGTTGTTAAACTGGAAATTTGCAATATTTGCATCTTAAGAGGAAACAAAATTTATCATTCATTTTTCTTAAACATAACGAACAAATTCAATTTTCAGGTCTTAAATATAATTTTTCACTGTCTCACGCCGATATCTGGCTCTGACCCCCTTCCCCCTCAAAATGAACATACCCAGACATCACTAGTTACGTTTTCTGCTTACTTCAGCAAACTGAATTTCAATCTTATTCATTTAACTCTTATCTTTTCAACTAAAAATAGGCAGACAACTGCAATCAGTGCGCACGCAAGTGGTGCTGGACTGTACTGAGAGCCGCCGAGAGGAGAACAAAATGTCATAAAAATTCTGGTACATCTAAAACTGTGGGTAAGTTATTCGGAAATTATATAATAAATTATGCAGTATCTTCTGTTCAGGAACTGCAGTTATAAAAGCCCATGTAAAATTATTGCTCAGGCCGTCTGCTGTGGAAGTCTTAAAATACAACGGACCAGTACGATTTTGCCATATCTGAAATCAATCGAGGTTTAACAGATTTCCGTTTGCTGCCCTTTGCGTCATTACCGCTGTATCACTGTTACGTCATTTTTAATTTTTATTATTGTCTCTCTAGACTTGCCACAAGTCGACTCATAAGTCACACGAGACGAATTTTCCAAGGAAACACTGATGAAAGCGAGCGCCGAAGGTGCGAGCGAGCCTCGAAGCGACAGGCTGACTGACTCGAAGCGACTGACTTGTGAGTCGACTTGTGGCAAGTCTATTGTCTCTCTTAATTTTGTTTTTCGCAGTGCCGCCAATATAAAATTATAACTCTTCTTTCACCTGATTATCCTAGTTTTGGAGTAACCTCAGTTTGAATCCGTATTATATTTCACATAAATCTTTGTTTCCCAAACGTAGGACTCAAGTGGTCTGCGCTGGAACCGTTGTTAAACAAGAAATTCGATTGGGATAAAGCTGTGCAGAATGTTCTTGGTTCAAAAGTTTCTTTTAAGTCGGTAGGTACTTAGTTTTTGTACAGTTTGTGTTTATTAATTTTTATTCTATTTAAGGAGAGAAGGGACGTACAATTTTGAAGACCATTGCAACTGAATCCTAAGAAAAGCAAACATTAATTGAGCTTGTTTTCCATCCGTTGTGTTATTCTTAGCGTCTTGTCTTGTTTTATCTGGTCTGGTCTGGTCTGGTTTAGTCTTGTCTGGTCTGGTCTGGTCTGGGTAATTCCGGTGTTGTATGTCAAGTAAAAGGGGTTTTTCTTTCTCCACAGGCCATTTCTGCAGGCCACGTGTACGCTCTTCGTTACCCGTTGTGCGACAAAGTGGTTAATGTCTACCCCGACATTACAGAACTAAATCCCAACAGAAAAGTTTGGGAATTCAAGTCTCCCATCGCTTTCTTTATCTCAAAGCCGAGCAAGAGGAGAAACAAGCGAGTTGTAGAGGAGAGCCAAAGAGATGCGCATAGACCCAAACCTAACTGGCCTTGGTGGACACCCAGAAGAGAGCTTGTACCACTGGCGATACAGATGGATTATAAACCTGGCAAGTATATACAGGTTATTCAGCGGAAGTTAAGAGCAAACTCTTAAACCTACTCAGCCGAACTGGGGGGGGGGGAGGTTGAGAGTGGCCACGCCAACTTTCAACCTTCCCAGCGAAAGCACCATTTCATGTACAAGGCCAGGATTTTGTGACTTTTCCTAAAATTTATCGAAGAACATTTTAGTGTGTCAAACTTGTGGTCACTAATTACCCCGTTTCCATAGCAACCCATTTTAAAATGGCAGGTTATACTTTTTTCCTTCTATTTTAAGAATTTTCATTGGTTATTCCTCATTTTATATGCTTGCATTTTACTGATTTTGCTTTTTTTCAATTTATCACAACATATTTTCAATCATTTTACGTTAATTGGGACACTTTTTGACGTCATCAAAAGATCCAAAATGGCCGCCAGACAATTTCAAGATGGCTGACGAAACAATATATCATTAAATTAGTTTTCACTTAAGGTTTTCCCATGGCAAATTTAGTTTAAATACCTTTAATAGTTTTGGAATTATACGCCGCGGGCACTTTCAGCCCCTTCCCCCTCCATCCCCAATTGTTAATCTCGTTACAACTGCGAAAACCTCACATCTGACAAAGAACAACTGTCGCGTCTGTAACTCAGAACCACTGAACCGGTTTGAACATGTAAAACCGGTTCGTAAACAGTGTAGTAACGTCTCAAATTTGCACTCGCTTTGGTTGAAATATGCACTCTAAAACGCTATGTCCTTTACTGCAATAAAAATAGTTATTATAACAAACAAACTTTTTAATTTACTTGAAAAAAAAATACAGGCTTTGTAAATTTCATGTGCCTCTACATAATATGTACGTTCGGAAACTATTGACATACTTTCCATGTCCTCACAACCTAGTTGAACTCTCTGGCTAAGATCACCCTTAAAAATAAAACGGTTACCTTCAAAAAGCTAAAGAGCTAATTTCAGACTTTTAACCAATTGTGTAATTATTACATCAAATTTAACTAGAAATTGTAATAAGTAACAATTGTGCAAAATTTCATTGCTCCATGATGAATGATAAGAAAGTTGAGGAGGAAGGTTGTGTGAGGTCAAAAAAGCCCAGGCCAGATAGGGGTAAGGAAGACATCTTTCAAAATATATTTTATCAAAGTCGAAATCTTTTAGGAAGGAAGGAAGTTGTTACTTTTTTAAGGCTAATTTGCCGCTTTTTCTGTTAAAGCACCTCTATAATCCAGCATAACTCCAGTTTTGCTCAATTTAAAATGCATGCTATAACTTGCATCTGAATGCACAGCTTAAGCTCTGCAATATTATAATTGCTGTGGTTCGTTAATTTCTAGAAGCATTCTTTAAGACGAAAATCAAAGTTGACTATATTTCACTCCAGATCGATTCAATCAATTGAAAGGCATGGCAATATTTGGACTCATTTTTTCTTCTAAAACGATTATGTTTTCTGTAAATTTCAACAAGTTTGGTCCCTGGTTAGAGGGGAGAAGGAGGGTTTGAGAGATTGTTGGGGGGGGGGGGGGGGATGGAAGAGGTGTATGGCACGCAAATGAGACGAGATGCAACGTTGTGTTTGTTAATCAATCGTTTTGGAACTTTAGTCAGTTTGAATATTATAATGAGTACTCTCCCTTTGTTTCAGACTCCCCAGTTTACACCCCAAATGATGGTGATTCCTGGACCCTAGCCAAGCTGAATCTACAAGTCACAGATTATGGCTACAATCAAATGGTGGAGCATCTGCTGAAGGTCCACCTTCTGATGGAGCCCTTTTGCGTGGTGCTCCAAAGGCACCTATCTTGTGATCACCCCTTGCACCAAATGCTGAAGTTCCACTGCCGGGGTATTCTAGTGACCAACTCCCTTGGCGCACCAAACCTGTTGCTACCTTTTAAGTTTACTCATCAAATCTTGGCTTTTGGCGACAAGGGGTCCAACCAACTCGTCGTCACGGGTTACAAGGAAGCCAGCTGGGACGATACAGATTTTAAGGGGAACATTAAGGTAAATTTGGTGGGGGAGGGAGGGAAGGGGAGGGGCGTTCGGTAACAAGGAATCCAACCAACTCGTTCGCAAGGGTTACAATGAATCTACCTGGGACAACACTGACTTCAAGAGGAACATTAAGATAAATTTGGCTTTGATGACAATTAAGGGGTCCAACCAACTCGTTCTCATGGGTTACAATGAAGAATCCAGCTGGGACATCACTGACTTTAAGAGGAACATTAATGTAAAGTTGATGGGGGAGGGGAAGGGGCGTTCGGTGACAAGAGGTCCCACCAAGTCGGTGTCACAGGTTACAATGAATCCAGCTGGGACACTCTAACTTTAAGGGGATCGAATATTTAGGTAAAGTTGGCGTGTGGAAGGACAGGAGTTGTTTTATACAGTTTTATTTTCAACAAATACAATAAACTTGAGATTTCAAGGAGCAACAACAGGGGATATGCGAATTGATCATTTTTCTTATTTTACCAATCTTATACGTGTTTTCTTTTACGAGCAGGAGTATATTTGTATATACACTTGATATTTCTTATATATTGGTATCTTTAGGAGATAACTTGCAATGCGTTCAGGCTAAAAATGAAAGAAATAGACAAACAGAGAGATAAAGAAAGAGCGGGAGTACTTCGTTATTCTTTACAGTGGAAGACATCCTCAGCCGTTAACGAATTTAAAGTTGATTTTCCAGGGAGATCCGCATTAACAAATCCGTTAACACTGAAACACTTATTGCATCAACCATTAATGTATGTGCTTACTCAGCTAAAAATTATATTTTCGTCAAAACAAATGCGCATGCGCATCCAGGATTGACCTGGGTACCACGTGAACAGACCCAATGTCTTTCTCCTGGCTACGAGCTTAAACGAACAGCAAATCATTTGGGGCCGATTATTTAAACAGTACAAATCTTAACCTGTGCTTGTCTTTTGTTTTAAAACAGTCTTTGAAGTAATAGCTAGACAGCAGTTAAGATTTAAGACCTTTTTTAAACACTTTACATCCGGGTTAATTTTTACTAATGCTGTGAACTACACAGAAACGCGGACTGGATGATCGCGGCTCACTACCATACTTTCCTTACCGCGATGATGGTCACGTGATCTATGACGCTATTCAGATGATGGTTGAGGACTATGTTGACCTGTGAGTGTATTGTGTTCTAGCTTTGTCTCTGCATCCATGGGTTAGGACCCCCCCCCCATCCCCCCCTGCAAAAAGTCCTGGCTACGGACCCGAACGAGTTTTATTTAGTGTCATATTTAAAATCTTACTATGTGAATCATTCATTCTAATTTAGTTTCTAACTGAACAAAATTTTGGACCCAAATACTTGATTTTGGTAATAATGCGTTTCCTCATTTACCAATAAAATCCATAAGGCCAATAGTCCCGGTTTCTCATCAGAAATTTTCTCAAAAGCAAATGAGGCATGCGTCTTTTTCTCTTTTTTTTGTGCTGGTGAGTTTAGGGAAGTAGAGAGATTACCTCCCGATTATAATTTTTTACGTGTTATTTAAAGACAATTGCAACTTTTTACTTGCGGTAATCACTAGAAAACACAATTTTCTCTCATTTTATGCATATAAGAAAAAATAGTAAATGCGGCGGCTATTTTGAAATGCGGGTGCTGATGAGAAACCCGGAAGTTTTTTTGTTTAGCCTAAAGCGACTGAAAATACAAACTCACCCAAAAGATAAGTGGCGACCTGACTATTTTTTATGTTGGTTCCAATCATATTTCACGATTTGAGTGGGTAATTTTTACGTATAATAATGAACGAACAAGTGCAACAAGGTTTTAAGCCCACAGATTTAAAACTACCTCTAGATGAAGATCCTGGTTGCACATTCTGACAAATAACTCCAACATCTTCACGGTGCTCACAATTATGTACACCAGTACCGCCGTGAGGACAGTCTATTATCGAGGACTCGTTCCCATAGCAACGTAGATTGGAGAGCCAGATCTTCCCTATCCCTCGTCCAAACCTTCCCTGTGTTACAACTGCTAAAGCACCCGGAAATCCCAACATTCGGCAAATAACATGTGCATCCTCCAGGTCAAAGAGATCGTCACAGATTGTACCCCATTGACCATTCAGGAAGATTTCAACACGGCCATCCGTAACGTTCTTAGATCTGTTGGTGAGGGTGGATCCGATAAGGCGTACTGTGGAAAACAAACAGGACTTTTAGCTTTAAACAGTGACAGTCCCGTTAGCTCTAAAAGCTGGTGTCAATGATGCCGACGGGTGCACCATCAACCCTTTTGAAAATGTGGAAATATGACGTAAGAAAGACATTTGGTGCTCCAGAAAAACCGATTTCATGTTTGTCATCAGGTCTGAAATTCGGTTGGGGAAACTTGCATAATTTGTTCTGAAAACGGATCAGGATTTTTACGAAGCACGCTGCACAGCTTCACCAAAATAATTTTGGAGTATCCCTCCCCGGGCCTTTTTGATAGCATAGCCACGTTGATTCTACTGTTCTGTCCTCACATAAATAAAACAAATAAAGACACCCGCACTTAATTTTGGGTGCCTGACTTATTGATAAAAAAGCTTGAAAAATCCGGAGCAAAATTCACACACGTCAGTATTCATGAAGGTTGCGTCAGTCCCCATGCAGTGCTTCTGTTTTTATAACAAGATATTTCAGAGGAGTTTGGCCGTATGGTAACAATAATCTGTGGGCATCTTAGAAGTGAGAGGGTCGGTCGAAGGGCAACTAAAGGCTTGACTATCTGCCGACCAATTTCTGCTGACCTCCGATCGAACTGGTGGGACTGTCGATCAAGATAACGTCTGCTTAATCCGAGCGTGTATCGTTTTTCTAAATCTGTGGGAGTATTTTTCTTAACAAATATTTATGAAAGAAATTAACCGTTTTTACATATCTAAAGGAAGATTTGACAAAAAAGATCTAGGAAACATGTTAATTCTTAACCGCATTGAACTGTACTGAAAGCTTTTCGGATTTTTTAAAAATAGTACTTTGTTACATTCCGAAATAATGTGAAAAGTTTAAGTTACTGCTGCCATTGTATGAAGTTATTTCTTCATTTTGTGAAAAATGTTTGTCAGCAGAAAACTTTTGCAGCTAAAGTAAATACCTGAGTTGAGTTTTGTAGTTTCATTGAAGACAAAACCCTTCTGTTTGCTTCTACTATTGATAACGAACAAAAATTGATATTCACACACCCAGCTCCGCTACTAAGTTCACAAACAAAAGAGAGAATATCTATCTTCTAATAGAGATCTACATTTGCCTTGCCTGTTTTGCTAAAATTTAGAAACAGACGCTCTTATTCTTACTTCAGTAAGTGTAAGTACAGGTCTAATTTTAATTCCTTACTTTGCAGCGCCGTTCCTAGTGACCAGCGGGCGTACGCTATTGGATTTCAGTGGGATTTCATCCGCATTCTTGGTGCAATTCCCGGGCCCATAGTTATGGGCTCCTTGATAGACTACGCATGCGTATTATGGGAAACAAAGTAAGTGCACTCAGGCGAATCGACGAATCTCGTTCCCAGATCCCACGTAATATTTCTTTGAGGTCAAATAAAATGTCGTGGAAGACTCTACACTTGACGTTCGCGATTGTTACGAATTCTTTCTGTACGCATGCGCATGCTCTCGATGTCCGTTTTAATTCTGTCCAAATTAACACAACCCGATCTTTTCACAATGGAGCTGATAGTTGCTGGGTCCTGTAGATTGAAAAGATTCATGTTTGAAAGGCAGTTTGTGTGCGAGATTAGTGCAGTTGGTAAGATCTCTGACTGCCAACCAGAAGGTCCCCGGCCTGGTCGAGGGTTGAACTTTGGGTGACTTTCTTTCACCACACCGTCCGTGGACAGGGACGTTAAACTTGGCTGTAAAAGGGAATCTTTCACGGTTGAATCTCTTGATTTGATCTTTTTCCAAAAGTTACATTTTTACGGTATTTATCCAAATAAAGCAAAAGAGTAGCGCAACGCCGGTGTTGTGGTGTGTCACCTAAGGGATCCCGTAATTGGAGGCTCGCCTCTGTTAGCAGTTATATGTAAATAATTATAATATAAATAAATAAATAAATAAATAAATAAATAGATACATGACGAAATTATGGAATTTATTCCTCAGATGGATTGCTGAGTAAAAAACCGAGTAAGATAAAAATATAAAGATCTTTGAAATATGAGATATACGTTAAAAAAATGAAAAACCAAAACTTAAGACAGACGCACGGACGGGTGGACAAACGGGCAGATGGATAGACAGACAGAGAGAATGAACAAGCAGACAGACAGACAGACAGACAGACAGACGAACGGGAAAATAGACACGACGATAAAGAGGAACAGACTGAAAAACATTCAGTCATTGAGTACAAAACAAAACCACAAACAAATAAAACTATACCATTTTCGGTCAAATAATTTAGGTCAATGAAATCTATTTAATATTGATCAAATTGTATTTACTGTAATTTTAAGTGCTTGCCAAAATTTGCCAGGGATCCGGGAGCTCAACAATTCTTAATACAACACTGGAAGACCAATTTTGAAAATCCTTTGTGTTTTTTCAACTTGGCGAGTAAGCGTAACCCTCGGACGACCATGGTATTTTTCATTACAAATTAACCCAAGCAGGAGGGGGGGGGAGTGGGTGATTTCCCACATGGTTACACATTAAGATTGAGCTTTAGCGTGTTAACAGCTTTGGGCTAGCTAATAAATTTCCGTGAAAAAAATCAAGTTTTAATTAATAACCGTTGCTATGGAGCAGTCTTTTCACAACAAAATAAGCCATATTGGCCGCCATCTTGGATTTTGGAAAAAGATATGTTTGGAAAATTGGAACAAATTTTCTTGAAATAAGTAGGAATCATGTACTTAAATAACCAAGAATAAAATGGAAAAGAAGAAATTAGAACAAATTTTAGCAAAAAATGACCGTTTTTTAAATCTACATTTGCATACCGTAATTTCTCTAATAAGCCCTCTCTCTATTAAGCCACCCCTCTCTAATAAGTCCCCCCTCTTTTAAAGCTAG